>AWOL01S0017739.1:0-12918 GCA_000715115.1 Nicotiana otophora
GTGCTTTCCCCAGCAAAGGACTATTGAAACCAAGGGCGGATCTATAGTATTGGGTATGGGTTCTCGGCAACCTAGTAACTTTTACCTTAACCCTGTATTTATATTGAGAAATCTATAAAACGTTTAATACTTTTTAGCTAGGAACCCAGAAGTAAAATCAGTTGTTGGTTCAGCCGAAAAAGGAAGAACCAGCTTAAGCTATGTTCCTGAATAACTGGCGAGGGTTCGAATCCCATTGTACACTTTTTAACTTCACTTTTTTTTTTCCCCACAAAACAACACCTAGAGGCATTATAGATTGAGGAGCTTGCAGGCAATATAGGTTGCAGTATTGGGACTCTACCAACAACATATTAGGACTCTACCAACAACATACTTAGGTCTACCATTGGGCGCCAAATTAAAAAATTGTGAGATATGGAATGGGATTATTGAAAATTTTGAGAAGAGACTAGCTTCCTGGCAGCTTCAATATATATCCATGGGTGGCAGATTAACTCTCGTCAATAGTGTGCTTGACAGCATTCCAACATACTACATGTCATTGTTTCCCATCCCAAGGAAGGTGTTAAAGCAACTTGATAGAATCAAGAGGGACTTCCTTTGGGAAGGTAATAGCAACACCCACAAGTTTCATTTGATAAAGTGGGATAAAGTCACTCAACCAAAATGCAATGGAGGTTTGGGAGTTAGAGATCTAGCAACCCACAATAAATGCCTGCTAATGAAGTGGCTTTGGAAATATGGCACGGGAGAATCAAGCCTATGGAAGGAAGTGATCACTGCCAAGCATGGGAAAAGAGATAACTGGAGCACTAAAAGTTTATGCGCCCTATGATGTGGGACCTTAGAAGTATATTAGTAAATTGGGGAATGAATTTTTTCAGAACACCCACTTCAAACCAGGCAATGGGGTTCGCATTAGATTCTGGAAAGACAAATGGTTAAACAACACTACACTTATGGATGAGTATTCTAGCCTATACCTGATTGCTCTTCACAAGAATTCCTCTATTGCTCAAAACAGAAATGGTAGCAACTGGAATGTTCATCTTAGAATAGCTGTGCAAGATTGGGTAATTGATAGCCTTTTAGATATGCTAGCAAAAGTGGAGGGGTACAATATTGATGGGAGCCAACCAGATACCATTTGTTGAGGGAATAAGGGCACCTTCACAGTAAAAGAATACTACGGACAGATTGGTTCCCAGAACCATGTGATAGATGCATGGCCCTAGAAGTTAATATGGAAGACCAAACTACCTATCAAAGTTATTTGCCATAACTGGATTGCCCTCAATGAGGCCTGCTTAACACAAAACAACCTCAACAGAAAGGTTTCCAGTTGGTCAACAGGTGTTATCTATGGTCAACAGGTGTTATCTATGTCTGGAAGATGCCGAAACTGTCAACCATCAGTTTTTGCACTGCCCAGTGGCAAATGGCCTTTGGAATATGTTCCTCTGCATTTTTGGCTTAAATTGGGTCATGCTACAGAATATGAAAGAGGCACACTTGAGCTGGAGTTTATGGAGAGTTGATAAGACCATCAAAAAAATCTAGTTGATAACCTATGGTGCTATTTTTTGGTGTTTATGGAATGAAAGGAATAGAAGATGTTTTGATGGAATCTCAACTCCAAATCACTCTCTCAAAGCTATATGCCTACTCAATCTTTTTTGTTGGACTACGTTAACTTCTGTAATTAGTACTGACCAATTTTTGGATTTTGTTAGCTCCCTGGTCTTAGATTGACATTGTAAAGGGATCTACAATTCTTATTATTTCTGCATTTCAATACTTTTGTAATTCTGCATCTCCTTGATGCCTTTTGCTAATGAAACACCTTATTTCATCAAAAACAACACCTGGAGGCACTTTTTTGTTTCTCTTTTTCTTTTAAAAACAGACCAGCCAAATTAAAAAACTTTCTTACTTGCTGAAAATATCACTTTTGCCCAAATTATGGGAACTCATAAGGTTCAAATCTTGTAGGTGGAGTCTTGAAGAAGCAAAAAACAACAACAACCCAATGTAATCCCACAAGTGGGGTCTGGGGAGGGTAGTGTGTACGCAGACCTTACCCCTACTCCGGTAGAGTAGGGAGGCTGTTTCCGATAGACCCTCGGCTAAAATTACAAGTTTCCAACATTCAACCATTTTTAGCTCTTAAACATTTGTGATAATATTTATGTGGTGTTATTCCAAAAACTATTCAGTATCTATCTTCAATAAAATTATAAAAGTCAATGTAACTTATCAGCATTCGACGTACTAATAGCTAATAAATGAGCAGTCCAAAGTATCTAGACTGTATACAACTTATTCCAATCAACAGCATACAGCACTTACACTCAAGCACGCCCTTTAAGCTAAATTCTAATAAAAACTCTGTTACAGTAACACCAAGACAACATCATCCTAGAATCATATTACAAGGAACCTTCAATTGCACATTCCATCAACATCCAGCTATGGACAAAACATGCCATTCAGTTGCTAAAATGCCTGGACAGGAATCAACAACTCATTTCCTTGAAGATAACAATTGTCGAGGTCACATCGTTCATATGATTGGAAACGGAAAAAACATAGAGGAGCAGTGGACACAGCTAAATCAAGTCAGCTGGTAATGTCAAATAAGGAACACTACAAAACTGCAAGACTTTTCATGTTTTAAATCACATTACAGCTGTTCAAGAAAAGAAAAACAGTGATAAATACAGCACATATTGGATACCTATTCAACATGATAAGCTAGACTTTTGTCTCCTTTCTCTTGTTCACCCCAATCCAAAATTAAACCAAAGAAGACTGATAAGAAAGTAAATCAGGGTGGAGGAGCAATGACAAGATCAAAATACTTCAGATAAAGTACGAAAAAACACTTTAAAATGTACCTTAGCTTAGAGTGATACATTCCTGAAGCCTTTCCATAAGAATATTGGTTAGCACTAGCCACCTCATAGTATTGCAGGAGTTTTGCTGCAAAAATAGAAGAGGATATTATGAATCATCACACAACTGACAAGAATTGATACGCTATATGTTCGTTCCTCCTACTTGCACTATTCTTTGCCCCGTCTGCATCCACTGGTTCGGACAGTACTTATATCATAATCAAGGATATTATTATCCATATCTGTACCAACAAAGCCCCAATACCCTAGAATAACTACCTTGAAATCTCCTCAATATCACAACACAATTTTGCCCTTATGTTCCCACAAGGTACTTAAAAACCCTGGTGTTAAATTTGTAAACTGCATTGCTCTGTAAACTACTCTCTACTCTCCTTTTTCTTTTAACTTTGCCAGAGAAATTGCTTAAAATCAACATCTTACTTTAAAATTTAGCAATCTATGCTTATAGTGGATAAATAAAAAGTTCAAAAATAACGAGTAAATCAAGCGTGCCACTGATTCTAGTTGCGGAGAAAGAAATTGTCTTGTGGAAATACTTAAACTGGTCAAGTTATTTATTTTCTACAGTCTGAGCTCGATTGTTTATTGAAATGAACATCATCTAGAATGGAGGTCTATGATGAATAAGCAGTAATATGGTGATTTTATTCCCCCAACCCTTCTCCCTGTTACCATCCACAACAAACGATAGCATAAATTAGAGCATGAGAACATCCTTTTAAGTACTTATTCCTGTCATGTCAAATATGAGACTGTCTCGGAATTGAATAACATAAATAAATCAACTAAGACATCAACATTAAACCACCTTTCCAAGCCTCAAAATATTGTTCATTAATAGAAGAACCAGCCACGTCTCTTACAACTTCTTCTAGTCGGCTAAGTGATGCAGTCTTCAACTCTTGAATTATCCTGTAAATAGGTTTTCCATTCTCCAAATAAATATGATTGTTTGGGTGTCTAGTCTTGCCCCCAGCATGCACTTCAAATTCGTAAGCACTGAGAACCTGCAGAGACATCAATCTGTTCATTATGTTCATTAACATGCACACATATAGCTTTTACTTTAGACAGGAAACTTACTTTGGAGAAATTGCAGAATGAACAACCACACAAGTATCCGTAATCCTTTATGATTCCAGGAAGCTCCATCTGACAATCATTTATAGAAGTGCTTCAGGCTTACGTAAAGACCACTAAATTACGGGTATAAAAAGAGAAACCCACAAATTACCTTCCCAGAAGTTGAAATGTACTTCACCCTTGCTCCTTCCAAAATACCCGTCGATAGAAGCTTCTTGACATTTGTCGGGTAAGCATCAGAAATGACCTTCTTGGACATTTTTAATTCCATGTTTGGAGGACATAAAAAAGGATCTCCGTGTCGATAAAATGCTCCATTTGTGCTTGAAATACGTTGAGTCATATCATCAGATGCCAAAGGATACCATGCATGTGCTTCACCAAATCCATCATCAACCCGATCAGTCACGGGCAGAGCAGCTGAAGCATATGCATTACCATAATCCTCCTTTCTTTTGCTAAACTTAAATGTAATCTTCCTGACACCAGTTGTGCTAAATTCCTTTGGAATTTCAAGTACCACAGAGGACTTTGCAACTGCCTCGGATACATCAATTTGATTATGCTCTTCTTCACTGACACTCTCATCCGCGCTTGAATTCCCTGACGAAAAAGATGTAATCTCTCCAGAACCACCTTGATTATTACTCAACAAATCAACCCCTTGACTACTGATAGTCTGGAAACTTGATGTGTTCTCTCTTGGAGACAAATTTGGATTTGAAACTTCAGAAAGCATCTCATCATTCGAAGCTTCCTTCACGTCAATCCTTACACAGGGATGGACATCACAATTATTCAACTTTTTTGCCTGCTTCTCACCTAACTCTGATTCCTCCGTGTTTAAAGTTTCAGGCGCACGATTCGTGGCACAACCTTCTAATTCTACAGTTTCGGGTGCACGATTCATGACACAATATTCTACTCCTACTCCATCTACTTTTTCAGTTGCACAATTAGTGGCATGATTCGTGGCACAACAATCTAATTCTACACCATCTAAAGTTTTAAAATTAAGCTTCTCAACACATGGCTCCTCCTGTTCAGTACTAGCATCTACCAACCATTGTCTATCACACTTTGAATCAACATTTAGGGGTTTCTCAATTTCCATCATTCAATCAATCAATCAATCATTACCGCGAAATTTATAAGAACTGGAGAAATCAAATTAACAAAACAGCAAGCCAATCCAACACTTATAAGAACTTGTCCCAACTCCAAGAACAGCACTGAATTGGAAACTTCGCAAAAAATAAAGGTACTTAACCGCCAAAAATGAAAACTAAAAGGTCCTTATAAGCAAAACCTTGAAATTTCTAACCAATTCAAGAAAACCTCCTTCAATTTGAATTGTTAGATGAATTTAACCTAACTCCACAGCTCAAAACTCAAAACTCAAAATTCAAAATCTAAATATCCAAAACTACTTCGAGAGATCTGCGGATAAACACAAAACAATAGCAAAACATACAGTTTATTTAAATATAGATCTGAAAACTCAACGCATAATTTGATTTTTTATAATACGAGGAAATATTTATGACTAGGGTTTTTGCAATATCAAGGATTCAAATCAGGAAGACAAAAAAGGCAACTAACCAACTGAAAAAATTTCGATTTCGCGGTATGAAAAAGAGGAGAGAGAAAAAGGAAGTATTAGATGAGATTTGGAAGAAACGAGAAAGGCGAATAGATAGGGTCATAGGGGAAGTTGTTGTTGTCCTATTTTTATATCTTTGGGTAGGGTCCATTTCCAGGTGTCCTATGTTATTTTACCACGTGGCAGATTGATGAGTCGGATCTTTCGATTTGGATATCAAATAAAATGGAGAAAATCATTATTCTTCTTGAAGAGGAAAAATGAAAAAAGAATGACGTAGAGGTTTGTACTTGGAAGTTGGTAATTGGCTAATTTGCGTAGAAGAAAGAGTAGAATATCTTAGCTTAATTTATCGGACGAAAGTTGATTTGAATCCTAAAACAAGCTCGGTAAGTTTATGCAGACTTCGTATAAGGTCTATGGTTAAATTTGGGTCAAAATGTTATGGTCTTACTCTTACACTATTTTCTCCTAATAAATGTAAAAGTTTAAAGTTTCTAAGAAAAGGTTACTTGTAATTTTAGCTCCAACAACCTGTTAACACGGTGACGACTCAAGGGTCAAGCCAATAAAGCAATGAATTTATGCAGTAAAAATTTCATGGGACAGCTAATCACCCTCTTATTTAATATATATACCCATTGTTTTAAATTTGAGAAAATGTCCAAAATTGCACCTCTACTATGGTATATAGTTTACTTTTGCCACTCGTTATACTCTTCGTCCAATCTAGCCCCTACTGTTAATCAACGTTTAAAAAATTTTCCTAACCCTAACGGATCTACATCGTGGCAGTTGACTCCCTCAATATTTTCCATGTCAGCTACCAAGTTACTCGACCCCGCCAAGTTAAAACCTCACAGACCCCCCAAACCCTTTGTATGGCAAGATGTTAAAATAAGAAATTCTGCCATGGAACTCTTAATAAACATCCTCAATCTCATGAAACTTCGAATTATCCGAGACACCGTTTGTGAATCCTCAAAACACATAAATTTGGTTGGCCCAATCAACAAGAAAATTACATAAATAGAAGTTATAATAACACAATTGAGAGCAACCCCAAAAATGCTTGGGCATTTGGCGTAGAAAAAAATAGGCTTGACGATAAAACGAATCATGGTTTGAGTTCCATATGTAGGATAAAAATATTGTCTGGTAAGTTGTGCAATACACTAAGTTGAGAAGCTTGAGGGAGAACCTGAAATCTGAAAACTCCATAACATCCATTAACAAAGCTTGAAGCTCCGAATTCAATAATCGAGTTTCCGCAAATCGAAGCTATTTTCGATTGGGTATTGTTCCAAACAATCGAAAACTTTTTGTGAGTTCATATCCATATTTTGGGGGTGATTCGTGAAGATTTATACCACTTTTGAGCTAAAAATTCAGCAGTTTGACAAAGTTGCACCTGCAACTCCAATTCGCCAGTTCCAAACTTTATATTATAGGTGTTGAAATTGAATGGGTATATTACACGTTGATTTTTGAGAATCAATTTGTGTTCTGACTGAAATGAGATTTGGATTCGTCTACTATAGTAAATGTTAGGTGTTCGAAAGTTCACATATGTTGGTTTATGTTGCAGACCAAATTGTTGTTAAATTTCTTTGTAGTTCACTGTGTGGAGCTGGTGGTGCCTCCAGAACAATGCTATATTCTTCAAAGCTTGATTCAGCCAATTGGGCCATTCAAAATTATTAGAAACTTTGATATGAGGGGTTTGTGATACTTGACACATCTTTTGACGTTGGTCATTCTAGCCAGAAGTCGTCATAGGCCGATTTCGTTGGAAAATTGATGATGGTAATATATATATTTCTCTGAGATGTATTTTTATAGGCACATGTTTCTTGACATAGGGATGGAGATATATGATTCTAATTTTGCAAAGTGTGTTCGGAACCAACTTGAATGACGACCAGCTTCGACTTGGAGGTTTTGGAGTATGTAGGTGTGTGAGTTAAGACTTAAGAGAGAAAGAATAAGATTAGAATATTTTAATAATAAAAGAGGTGTATTAATTAGTGGGACATGCTGACTTGACAGGACAAAATATTAGAATGGTTGGGTGCCACAGCAGAGGGACATTAGGGTTGAGGGCAATTATGCAAACTTTGTTAACGGCAGGGATAGATTTGGACGAAAAGTATAAAAGGGGACAAATTTAAACTACATACCATAGTAGAGGAGAAATTTAGGACCTTTTCCCTTTAAATATTTTGCATAAATGCCCATTATATTAATAAGTTGGACTTTAAAGGCTTTTTTGCCCAGTTTATTAGGTTATTTTCACTTTTAGCTCGCATCAAAACTTATTTATATTTGATAGCAAAAGAGTGTATAATATTTATATATAATATACAATATATATATATATATATATAATATATTTTTCGACTATTATTTTAAGAGCGGATAGAGAGTGTCATTTTTCCAAGTTTATTCAAACCTAATTGTCCCTTGCTCCAAACGGACCCCTCTTCTGTCATTAGCTTCCACTCTCTATGGCTTTGCACTTGCCCTTCCCATCACCCTTACCAATTTGCTTTGTTTCACAAAGATCAATAAATAGATACCTACTATTATTTAATTATATTTAGGACTTCGTTTCCTTAACACGTAGTGCTTTGAACTTTAAGGTTGCTGGAATAGTGATTAGCGTTGAGAATTTAACTTTGGGGGGTAATGGCAAGACTCCAATGGTTACGTTTCTTGCACTTCGATTAGTTGTTGCTAGAATTTCACCTCTTATTCTAAGCAAAATGTTGTATAGTTGTTTTTAAGTAGCATGCTTATTGTATGAATTATATGTGAAGTCAGACTACCAGCATATTCGAATTTTTGAATTTTTGAAGTTTATAATAGTATATCTGAGATTTATAGCAAAAGTCTGAAGTTCATACCAAAATATAGAAAATTTATATCAAAATATTTGAAGTTCATGCTCAAATGACTAAAGTTCATAATAAACTTCAGAAAAATAGGTCTTAAGTTCACTTGCGATTGCGCAAATTTTAGATAAATGGGTATGAAGTTCATTTGCGACAGTGCAAAAATTCAGACAAATTTATTTGAAATTCACTTACTATAGCATAAACTTTAGACAAACGGATTAGAAGTTCACTTGTGATAATGCTAACTCCAGACATACACGTATAGTGTTCACTTATTGCAGCGAAAATTTCAGACAAAACATGTCTGAGGTTCACTTATGACAATGCTAACTTTAGACAAATGTGTCTAATGTTCACTTATTATAGTGCAAACTTCAAAAAAAAAAAGAATTTGTGCAAACTTCCATCGTTCTTGTATTCGGTACGACCTATTTCTTCATCCTTTCATTTTTCTATCATTACTTTTTACACAATATCATAAATTTGGGATATTGAAAAAAGGTTAATTTTTCCTAAGGTGGGATTGCTCCAATTTTATATTTGTTCAGTTTATTTGGATAATTTCTAGTCCCAACGACGTTCCTTTATATCTGAAAATAAGACCTAATTTGATCTTTTAAGCCTGATATCACTATTAGAGAAAACATAGTATAAATTTCCGTTGCCAATTTTGTTTTTCTTATATAGTGGTATTTTTGTTCAAATTAATTATTTACCGTAGACTGGTTAAATTTTAAATAATTTTTAAAAATTGGGTATGACTTAAATAGTATCACTAAAATAGTGTATTTGTGCACTTACTCCTTTATGCTCCCAAATTTTCAGGGCCTCGTCTTTTAAATTAATAACAATAGATTAATTTTATAGTAATTTTCTTTTAAAAAAATATTGAACATTTATAGTAAAAAGGTATAAGATTTTTTTTTTATTTTTAAAAAGAGAATTATTTAGCCATTGTAATTGATGGTGAGTGTGATGGTTAATTTACATTCTAATAATAATATTCTTCTATTGTTGTTTCTTTCTTATAATAAACTTGTACTTTATATTGTTTTTTCTCTTACTAAGTTGTCTATTTTCTAGAAGACAAGGAATGAAAGATTTTGAATAAATTAAAATTATATTTTTCATTCTTTCACAAATTCTCAAGAATTGCAGCAAACAAATTGAAATAATAAAAAATTTTCTAATATTAAGTTATCAATTTCTAGAATCATGTTATATTGTTCTAACTTTCTAAATCTTTCTCTTTAAATTTGAATTATTATTTTCGTTATATAATTACCTCATAGTAGTGTATTTATTTTTAACTTATTTAGCAAAATTCAAATATGTCAATTATAAGTATGAGCCAGCTTACTCAATATAAATNACTAAAGTTCATAATAAACTTCAGAAAAATAGGTCTTAAGTTCACTTGCGATTGCGCAAATTTTAGATAAATGGGTATGAAGTTCATTTGCGACAGTGCAAAAATTCAGACAAATTTATTTGAAATTCACTTACTATAGCATAAACTTTAGACAAACGGATTAGAAGTTCACTTGTGATAATGCTAACTCCAGACATACACGTATAGTGTTCACTTATTGCAGCGAAAATTTCAGACAAAACATGTCTGAGGTTCACTTATGACAATGCTAACTTTAGACAAATGTGTCTAATGTTCACTTATTATAGTGCAAACTTCAAAAAAAAAAAGAATTTGTGCAAACTTCCATCGTTCTTGTATTCGGTACGACCTATTTCTTCATCCTTTCATTTTTCTATCATTACTTTTTACACAATATCATAAATTTGGGATATTGAAAAAAGGTTAATTTTTCCTAAGGTGGGATTGCTCCAATTTTATATTTGTTCAGTTTATTTGGATAATTTCTAGTCCCAACGACGTTCCTTTATATCTGAAAATAAGACCTAATTTGATCTTTTAAGCCTGATATCACTATTAGAGAAAACATAGTATAAATTTCCGTTGCCAATTTTGTTTTTCTTATATAGTGGTATTTTTGTTCAAATTAATTATTTACCGTAGACTGGTTAAATTTTAAATAATTTTTAAAAATTGGGTATGACTTAAATAGTATCACTAAAATAGTGTATTTGTGCACTTCCTCCTTTATGCTCCCAAATTTTCAGGGCCTTGTTTTTTAAATTAATAACAATAGATTAATTTTATAGTAATTTTCTTTTAAAAAAATATTGAACATTTATAGTAAAAAGGTATAAGAATTTTATTTATTTATTTTTAAAAAGAGAATTATTTAGCCATTGTAATTGATGGTGAGTGTGATGGTTAATTTACATTCTAATAATAATAATCTTCTATTGTTGTTTCTTTCTTATAATAAACTTGTACTTTATATTGTTTTTTCTCTTACTAAGTTGTCTATTTTCTAGAAGACAAGGAATGAAAGATTTTGAATAAATTAAAATTATATTTTTCATTCTTTCACAAATTCTCAAGAATTGCAGCAAACAAATTGAAATAATAAAAAATTTTCTAATATTNACTCCTTTATGCTCCCAAATTTTCAGGGCCTCGTCTTTTAAATTAATAACAATAGATTAATTTTATAGTAATTTTCTTTTAAAAAAATATTGAACATTTATAGTAAAAAGGTATAAGATTTTTTTTTT
This sequence comes from Nicotiana otophora, assembly GCA_000715115.1. Lineage (NCBI taxonomy): Eukaryota > Viridiplantae > Streptophyta > Magnoliopsida > Solanales > Solanaceae > Nicotiana > Nicotiana otophora. The sequence goes on from AWOL01S0017739.1 coordinate 11,148, forward strand.
ATTTTTAAAAAGAGAATTATTTAGCCATTGTAATTGATGGTGAGTGTGATGGTTAATTTACATTCTAATAATAATATTCTTCTATTGTTGTTTCTTTCTTATAATAAACTTGTACTTTATATTGTTTTTTCTCTTACTAAGTTGTCTATTTTCTAGAAGACAAGGAATGAAAGATTTTGAATAAATTAAAATTATATTTTTCATTCTTTCACAAATTCTCAAGAATTGCAGCAAACAAATTGAAATAATAAAAAATTTTCTAATATTAAGTTATCAATTTCTAGAATCATGTTATATTGTTCTAACTTTCTAAATCTTTCTCTTTAAATTTGAATTATTATTTTCGTTATATAATTACCTCATAGTAGTGTATTTATTTTTAACTTATTTAGCAAAATTCAAATATGTCAATTATAAGTATGAGCCAGCTTACTCAATATAAATATTTTATATAAAGTTTGAGGCCTCTTTAGAAAATTCGCCTTTAGGCCGCTTTATTATCTTGACATTAGCTCCCTAATTACAATCAATGTTGCCAAGATAAATAAGGTTATTCTATCATCGACAATTTTTGCTCAAGCTCATTCACCTTTTAAACATATAGATTAATGGCAAGCACTGTTTGATTAGTGTGTTATTGCAACGGGGAAGGGATGGAACATATTATGGTGATCTTTAAAAAAAATTATAGAGCTTTAGTCTTCACCAATTATAATATACAAACTGATTAGAGATTGACTGTTGATATCTTTACTTCATGAATTATTAACCTGATAACTCTTAAATTTATTTGAATGAAGGTAAGTTTATATTATACTCATGCATGTGCAATATTCCGATAGTCCTAATTTATTTAAGTCTTGCTTATAGATAGTCAATTAACTTATAACTTCTGGAGTTAAATTAGACTAAAATAATTCACCTTTCTAGGATTGAAATTTAAATATTTGAAACTACAGTCACACCCCTATATAAAAATATCCATATATAACAATCATTCACTATAAAAGCCAATTGTTTTCCTCATAACTGATTTTCTAAGTTATATTTTTGTTTACCCATAAAACGGTACAGTTGAATTTATATGTGTTTTATAGACAAATGAATTGATTTGATCCTAAAATGACAAATAAATTAGACAGAAATGTAAGACTTAGCCTTGAAGTTGAGATAAAACAACAGAAATCTTGGTTCTGGGAGCTGAGCTTCCGGAGGCAGTAATAACAATATGAATAAGCAAGAAAACAAAATGTTATTAAGCTTTGGATATAATATAGTGTATGCTTGTCAGAAAATTTATCCCCCTTACAATGACTGTAGAGCTTACTATTTATAGTTGCACCTAGGGAACATGGTCATAGGATCAAGCCCCTTTTTAATGACAATTATGAGAGCCATTGAAGAGTGTATAACGCTAGGCAACTGTCACGATCCAAAACTAACCTTGTCGTGATGGCGCCTATCGTGGAACTAGGTAAGCCGACTCATTTCCAAAACAAACCGATATCTTCATTTTAAAGATAATTTTAAGGTTATTTGACATAAAACCTCCATTAAAAGAGTTCAAATCAAAGAGAAAAAAAATGCGGAAAAAAAAAGCCCGACATCGGGGTGTCACTAGTCATGAGCATATACTACAATCTGTCTAACAATATCAAGGCTAACTCAGTCCGGAAAATAGCTAAATACAACTCGAGGAAGATAAGAGGGAGAAGAGCAGGGGCTGCGATCGCCAAATAGCTACCTTGCTATCTCCAAGAAAATCTGCAAC
>AWOL01S0017740.1:0-14302 GCA_000715115.1 Nicotiana otophora
ATTCATATGGTACCTTTAACTACCCCGACTCCTATCTGAATATTTCTCAAGTATTACAATGTCACATCTGCAAGACTGAATTTCCCCATATTGGGGTTCACTATGTTTATCTTGCACAATCTATTGATTTGTCTGTATCCTCTTATCTAGCCATACTAGGCTCTTCCTAAAACAACTACTAACTACTCATTAGTTCATTCTCATATCAATATTTTGTGTAATCTTTCATGGGTCATTTCCTTTATCTTAACTTATGTCCCGCACTGGCTCCTTATCTATCAATAACATCTGAGGCAGGAACCCTTACCTTATCTCCTTGACGTCATGTTTGCATACTGTTCTGGAATCATAGCATATCTGTAGGATTTGAATAAAGGCTATCTTATCCCTTTCTCATTCTTATCACATTCTTCCTTTATTAATCCATAGTTACTAGAACCGCTTAATTCTGACTTAATGCCACATCACTCCATATTCCCCCCTTTAGGGGAGTACTAAGAGTTGGAGCTACGACGACCTACCTATAGATGTTTTACCTCTTTATCTTTGGCGTCCTTTCACATTATCGATGACCCTTACTCGCCTTGCGGTTATCCTTCTGTACCAAGGATAACAAAATTCCTCAGTCGCGAGGGTGACACTTAGTGTAACTAGCACATACAGTCTCTTAAGCTTAACTTTGCTCACCTTGCTTGCTTTAGGGAAGCGTCTTCCTGAATGACCTTTAAAGGGTATTCTTCTGTCCTCCATTCTATCATCGCCAAGACACAATCTCTGAAATTCTCATGATGCCGACTATTATTCAGTCCCTAGTTCATGTTTAGTTTACCTTGATCATCAGTCCATACTGATTTCTATTACTCTGGGGTCTAACTTTTCCTTCCGGTAGTCGCGTTGGAGTCACAAGCTTATTTCTCGAAATGAGGATATGACTTTATGGCCTATACTCTTTTGTTGTCTCTAGGCCAGTCACCTCTCGTCTTTTCCTTCACTTGACTATAGACTCTGTAATACTGTCATCTTTTGATCTACTGTTGTCATCCATGTATCATATCTTACTCATAATGCTTCATTAACTCTTTTCTTATTTCCCGCTAACATTTATGTGTATCACTTTATTCTAAAAACTCGAATAAGACATTCTTTTGTTCTTAGCTCCACTTTGCTCCATCCAGTGGCTCTTCAGGTTGCTTAACGTTCTCGCTCTACTAGGGACGCTAGCCACACTAAGGTAATATTTATCCCTTCCAAGCTTTCAGTACCTATCTTTGTAGTACTCATATCTAGTTGTAGTATTTTAGAGTGCACCATCTAGGTGTCTCACAAGGAGATCTATTACCACATTTGCAATACCCTTCGAAAATGTCAACTAACACAAATAATCCATTCACTATTTTGGGTTACTCTAACCTAGTCGGATCCTGATATCCCGTCCTTCTCTTAAACTACACTTGCCAGCCCCCATACGGTGTAATCAATTGTATATATCTCTGTTACTGTTAAAGGTAACTCAGAATGCTTATATTCCTCTGCCTGAATTGTAAATACCGATAATCTTCATTAACTTGGTATCTCGTACCCTTCTCACCTTGCTCCTTTTACTTGTTGAAGCTTGTATCTACCTTCTGGATCTCTCGTTGCTTTTTAGCATATGGGTGGATAGATATTCATGCCTTAGGGCTCTCTTTCCAGAAGCGCACACGTCTTAGTGTGTACATGATCTGCTGGAGACCTTATATTTACTTATCATAAGCATGATGCAAAAGTTCCTCTGACTCAACCCTTCCACAGCCGCATTCAATCCCATACCAACCGTCTTTCTAGATGTAGGCATCGTCGTATTATGAATAAGATAGAGTTTAGGAACTTGAGTTCTTACAACTGAGCTCTAGCACATGATCTAGAGTAAGAAGAAAGAGTGACAGTCCTAAATGCCCTATAGCCTCCTGCTTATAAGTGTGGTGCACAACATACCCATAAACAAGACTCTACTAGACATGACTTGTAGACTCCATAGGACAGAACTGCTCTGATACCATTTTTGTCACGACCCAAACCGATGGGCCGCGACGGGCACCCGGTACCTTACTCAACCGAGTACCAACATAGCATATCATTCTTATTGTACTTTCATTAGCAAATGGGCCAAACGGTCTATCATGGGCTAACCAGAATGAACATAGGGGAGTACTCAATATAGAACGACCCAACCTGATATAAAAACTTACACATGTGACATACAGGCCTATAAGGCCAACATGATCATTTGTAAATTCAAAACATAGGCAGACAAGGCCATACAGTCATTCATATATATGACATCTGTCTACAAGCCTCTAAGAGTACATAAATATCATAAAGATCAGGACTGAGCCCCGCTATACCAATAAATACATGTCCTAGTTATACTGAGCAAATAAGCAACTCCGGAGCAAATGGAGAGCACCAACATCTTCCGCTGAGCTAATAGCCTACTTGGAGGACTCTCGACCTGTCTATCGGGACCTGCGGGCATGAAATGCGGCGTGCCCAGGCAAAAGGGACGTCAGTACAAATAATATATCGAGTATGTAAGGAATGGAAATCAGTAAATAATAGACATGAGAGAAACATGGAGTACAAGACTCGACATGTACGTCTGCATAGCTCTGTGAATCATTTAATTTTTATAATGTCATGCATATGCGTTTAAATATCATACCATGCATAGGTATATATGTTCATAACATCATCAAGCTTCTGAGGGCATCCCATCATATCATTTCGGCCATTGTGGGCAAATCATCAACGTATACTAGCAGATCAGGTGGTGGTGCGTATATAACATCGTAACCTTTTCATATATATATATATATATACACACACACATATATATATACGCGTATATAATACCATCTTATCATGGGTCAGTGTACATGTATAAATGAATGCAATGCATGAGAAGTACATCAATAAAATCTCTCGGAACGTCATAAGACCATTATACCTCTGATTAATATCATGAAACAAATTTTATCAACTTACGTATTTTCTGAGACCCATGAACAGACGATAGAATAATAAGACATATGGGAATTCAAGAACATAGACATCTCTAATACTTTTATGAATAGCGTCATTTATAGAATTTGTGCATTTTCTTATTTTGTTCGTGTCGTATAGATCATTCCAAAAAGAAAGAAGGGATAGACTTAACATACCTGAAGTAGGAAAATATTCGTGTGATATTCTTGAGAAGGTTTACACTGTACTCCTTTAAAATTGTAAAATTTATGTTTGATTTATTAAGGATCTGTACCCTTCTATGTTAGCTTTAGATTGCTTTCAACGTTGGCTTCAAGTTGCAGTGAAAAGTCTTCTATTGTCAGCACCAACAAAAGCAAAAATGGGATTTACATGCACGCTTGGTTTATAAATTTCAGAAACTTCAATTGCATTCAACGTCACAATGGACTTATTTGATGGCTTGATAAGAATTTCGTGGAAAACTTTGTAGGAAACTTCTAACGCCTGGTAGTGTCCTCGTACTCAAAATATGAGAATGAAATGTTTTTGTACTTTAACCCATTACTTTTACAAGTAAAATATTAGGAATGATGTGTTTTGTTATTAACACATTACTTTCCATTACTTGCCACCTAGCCAAAATGACTAAGAGTCATTTGGTTAAGAATTGGATTGCTGCCACGTGGCGGTGGGGTGCGAATTTTAAATCTTTAGCTACTAATTTATTAATAAATTAGGTAATATCCCGCTACCCGATAATTAACCAACTACCCACATAATTAAGAATTATTTTAAATTACTTATAATACCATTCACTTTCAACATACTTTATACACCTTACTATCATGGTCATGTGGTACCTTGTATGGTACTAGTCCATAATTACCGGGTATTTTAGCTCGGGCTGTATTTTAATCCAAAATGTCAAACTTTGAAGAAATTTATTTTCTTCGATTTGCTTACCCTCTCACCTTCACGAATTTACTTATCACTTGTTTGAAATAGCATAATACTTAAAAATCTTAAAATAATCTTATTCCCAAACTTACGTCGATTAACTTACGACAAACCTTATCGTATGAAAATGCGGGGTGTAACATCTCATTTCTGAGCTTCCATTAATTTATTCATGGCGCACTTTCATGTAGGAAAATATGGGGTGTAACACATATGCTACTCTGCCACTCTTCCACTTTGGTCAAACTCTCTCCTTTAAGCAACTTATCGACTTCCGCTTTTCATACTTGACATGCTAGTAATTTAACCACCGCGAGACACCTTCTGCTCTGTCCTTCCTCATCTTACACTGCCCAAATACTGCCTCAAAGCAAAATCCATCACTGCAACACCTGCCATGATAATTTGCTATCAACTCTAAGCCTCCTAGAAGATCATCTTTCTCGAGCCATCAATATTAGAAATACCAATTCGATTCTGAACTGCTACACACTGCTATCTCTGACAACCGCCTCTTAGGCACCATTTCACAACACCCTACCTCAAAGGCTAAGAATCAAAGAAGACCACAACACCGGCGAACCTTAATATGTTCCAACAAGAATGACAACACCACATCAAAATGAGAATCCCATCACACTCGGGAATATCAAGTCTCGCTACTCTATCAACTATAACCCGAGCATTCATAGACCGATTGTCTTTCCTCCACTGGATTTAAATGTTGAATCCCCTAAATCATGCACCGAGAAATCCTCCTTTCAAGTCATTCACTGCCTCGACACATAGACAAACACCCTACTATTGCACCAACACTATGCGATAACACATTTGAACATCATAGCAATCTGCACGCAGCCTCGAAACCATCAAAAAATATAGCTACTGAGCCGAAATGACGGAACATCCTTCCAAAAGAACACGATAATAACTTGCTCGAATGCACAAGAAGAAACATCCCGCCCCACATCTACAGTACCACTACAACTCGTCGATGCTCAATCGATACGAGCGCTCAACATCATATAAGAATGAGTAGGAAGGAGATAAAGGCATAAGCCTCAAAGGAATCAAATTGCACGATGAGGAATCAAGAAAGGAAATGCTCCTAACAACTCTGTAACCTCTCAAAGATAAGTACAAATGTCTCAGTACCGATCCGCAAGACTCTACTAGACTTGCTCATGAATCGTGAGACCTAAGTGAACCTAATGCTCTGATACCAAGTTTTCACGATCCAAAATCCACTAAAGATTGTGATGGCACCTAACACCACCGTCAGGCAAGCCAACAGTGAATGATTAACTTAATTACTTATTTTAGTATTTTTGAAATAGTAATTTTCATCAATTAAATAGTAAGAAATATGATTTACAGGGTAAATGATAATTTTTTTAGGATTACAATAAAGAACAACCCATAATCAACCCCAAAACATGGTGTCACAAGTGCATGAGCATCAACTAGGAAATATAATACAATACAACCTCTGTCTGGAATACAAATTAGACAGGAGAATATAAATAACTCTGATGGAGACTCTGTAGACTGCAGATAGTAACATGAAATGCAACTCATGGTAAGTCCCCGCAATAGCCGCGCCTCTGCGCCCGCAAGACCACCTGACATATATGTACCTGCACAAAATGTGCAACAAGTGTAGCATGAGTACGTAAATCAATGCGTACCTAGTAAGTATCTAGCCTAACCCCAGAGAAATAGTGACGAGGGGTCGACATCGACACTTACTAGTGGTCCAATAAGACAGATACAGTAAGAAGTAAAACAGATATGGGGCAGAGTAAACAAATGAAATAAACAAGTGTAAATACGTGGTAGAATCCTCCTCTCTATGATAATACGTGGTAGCAATTTCCTCCTCAACCGGGCATATATATATAATGGATCTCACCAGATAGGTCATCATAATAAAAATCAGGAAGACTCATAGATACACTGACTTCTTGTCAAATATTATGCAAGGTTCCATGAGAGTATTTTATAGAAATGTCGAGGCGTACGGCCCACTCCCATGAGAGTGTGGTACATAATCTTGCCGAGGCGAACGGCCCAAACCCATTAGAATAAGAAGCTTAAATGGGACCTTGATCTCACTCACGAATAAACGTGTGAGTTATAATTTTAAGGAAAACCTTTCGACAAAAATGCATAGCATGTGAGAAATCCGTAAGAGGAAACGGTAAGGTCCCGTAAAATTTTGCAAAAGGAAATAATGTTTCGTGGTGCCGAATGGGTTTTATGTGTTGAGTATTATAGAGATTCTTCATGGCAAGCTTGCTCGCCGCAGCTCGGACTTTTTGGGTTGAACAATGTACCGGAAAGTAAAGGAAAATATTTGGTGGAGAAGCACGTTTATGCGGTCCATTATGCGAGCATAATCACTCTGTGGGCCGTATAATGGCGCAGAAGTGAGCAGGAGAGGGCCATTCTGGTAGCAGCTATGCGATCGACTATGCGACCGCATAACTGTTATGTGGTGCATTATGTAACCGCATAAAAGTTATGCGGACCGCATAGTGACCGCATACACATATAGATTTCTGATCATTTTTGTCAGCAATTATGCGACCGATATGCGGTCCGCATATCCATTATGCGGTCGCATATGCGACCGCAGAACCGTTCCGGAGCTCCATTTTTGGGTTTTTAAAACCCGACCCTATTTCATTAAATACACCCTTTGGTCCATTTTTGAGCTATAATCTGATATTTTAGAGTGAGAGAGAGTGCCCTAGAGTGAGAATGTTCTCTTCAATAATTGTTCTTCAATTCTTTCCCAAGTTTTGGAAGATTAAGAAGGGAAACTCACTAGGTCTTCATCCTAGAGGTGAGATTCTACACCCTAACCCTCACTTTCGAATTTTATGTAGAATGGATAATTACAAAGATGATTTCTAGGTAGGAGGGTTGTTTATTTACTTGCATGTGTTATAAAAGGGTGTAGGAAGATTGTTGATCTAAAAAATGGTAAAGATTGGGTTGTGGGATGATGGAGTTCTCCATAAAAGGACCTTGGAACCTTAATGCACACTTAGTGTTTGATAAAATGCTCAAATGAGCTAGAACCATGATCATCTTTCTAATTTTTATTCAATTTGTTATATTTCTACAATAGATTGAAGTTGCTAAGAATTGCGGAACATTTTAGAGTTTCAGGAAGCTCAATTGAGGTATGTTGGCTAAACTCTTCTCTTTGAATTGAATCCCACGATATTTATGTGATTTATGTAAGTCCCGAGTGATTCATTATGAAATCGGCTATTCCGAGTAAGATTGGGTTGAAAGATATATGTTCAACAAGCATCCCAAATGCTTTATTCATGCTATGTTACCAGTGTTAAAAATATGGATTGTGCATTAATAATGCTTCGAATTTAAGTCAAGTTCAAACGAAGGCTATTATGCCAAAATTTGTGAAATATCTCTATGTGCCTTAGACTCTTAATTGCTCACAGGTGTACTACACACCTTGAATTGAATTGTTGTTGTTGGTAATGATGACGTTGATGTTTGAAAGTGAAAAGGTGAGCATGAAATACTAAATATGGTCAATGTGCCAAGAATGATCTCATAAATTATGGCCATTATTGCCAATGAAATGAAAAGATGTGAAAGTAAATATGAAATGCGATGATTGATACAAAAAGATTGACGTCTCGAATAAGACAGCCTAGCCGATCGGGTCATGATCGGACTTCGTACTAAACTTACGGTAGTATTGGTATTGATAGTAGTTGTGGTTGATTCTCTAATGAGATAGTCTAGTCGATCGGGTCGTGATCGGACTCCGTGCTAAACTTACGGTGGTATTGGTATTGATAGTAATTGTGGTTGATTCTCTAATAAGATAGCTTAGCCGATCGGGTTGGGATCGGACTCTGTGCTAAACTTACGGTGGTATTGGTATTGATAGTAATTGTGGTTGATTCTCTAATGAGATAGCCTAGCCGATCGGGTCGTGATCGGACTCCGTGCTAAACTTATTATGGTATTGGTATTGATAGTAATTGTGGTTGATTCTCTAATGCGATTGCCTAGCCGATCGGGTTGTGATCGGACTCCGTGATAAAAGTATGGTGGCATTGGTATTGTGAACATCAATATTGTGAACATTGATATTGTAACCATCGGTATTGTGAACATTGGTATTGCGAACATCGATATTGTGAACATTGGTATTGTGACCATCGGTATTGTGAACATTGGTATTGTGAACATCGATATTGTGAACATTGGTATTGTGACCGTCAGTATTGTGAACACTGGTATTGTGAACATTGGTATTGTGAATAATGGTATTGTGAATAATAGAATATCGATACTAAAAATCTTCCAATGTGAGATATGGAAATTAATGGAAACACTGTCTTGATCCTAAATTGAGGTTTGATGTTGATTAAAGCTTCCATTAACATTATGATAATTTTTTTTGTATTATTGGTAATTCTATTGAGAGGGTTTTTAGTTATACATGCTAGTGCTATTCGACAGTACTAACGTCCCTTTTGCCGGGGGCGCTGCATCTTTAAATGGATGCAGGTGGTTCCACAGTAGGAGATATTGATCAGTGATAGAAGTACACCTTCTACCCAACTGACTTGGTGAGCCCCACTTCATCCCGGGGTCATGCATCTTTTGTACTTTGTATATTCAATTTGAGATATAGCCGGGGCCTTGTTGCCGGCATGATCATTGTACTCTTCTTCATCTATAGAGGCTCCGTAGACATAGTGTGGGTTGTGTATTGGTGCTAGGAAAGACAAAATATGTTATGTTGTGGTTGTATTATTTGTGTATTTGAGACTTTAAAAAGGATGAAACTATTGGAAATGCATTGGTATTGTAAACATGAACACCTTTTTGTCTAATTAAGGAAAATATGCATTATCTCCATTCGTGGATGAGTTTGGGTAGAATGAAATCTAACAGGCTTCCTTGGTCGGGTTCACTCGGTTGAGCGTCGGTCGCGCTCCTCGATTTTGGGGCGTGACAGAAACATAATTATTCTGCGGCTAATCATGAAACTCGTCAAATCTCTACAATAGCAGATCTATCACTTTATGCATGTCTAGTCTCAAGTCGTAATGTGAAATAAAAGAATATAATAGGCAATAGATAACTCGAATAGTACAGTTATAGCATGACGTGAACCTGAGTCTACCCGGACAACAACATGAATGTAGCTACGTACGTACTCTCGTCACCTCGTGCGTATGTATCCCTCGCAGCAAGTAGCACATATAAATTAAAACACCTAGGGGTAGTTTCCCCCTCACAGAGTTAGATAGGAGACTTACCTCGCTCTGAAGTTCCATAACCGGCTTCAACGTCGCTCTAACACCTCAAACCGGTGCCCGTCGCTCCAAACCTAGTCAATCAACGTGCAAATCCATAAATATATACTCTAATACTTATTATAAATCAAATTATAACAATTTCAAACTCCACTAGAAAATAATCGATAAATCCAACCCTCGAGCCCACATGCCCGGATTCAGAAAAGTTTCCAAGATAAGCATTACACATAACATTACTAACTCAAATATATAATTTATTCCAATTCCATGCCCATGTTCATGGTCAAAATCTAAAAATACCAATTTCTACGTTTTTTCTTCAAAATCCCAAATTTTTACAAATTTCCATGTTTCAATCCATATATATACCATGTGTTTAACTTGAAATGGGTGGGAATCACATACCTTGTGATTGATGCTGAAAATAGTGCTCCACAATCGCTCCAAGGTCGGCTCCCATGGAGGAAATGAGATGAAAATGGCCAATTTCCCGTTTTAAAACTTCACTGCCCACGTCCGTCCTTCGCGTTCGCGGAAAGACCATCGTGATCGCGAAGGCAAAAAATGCACTGCCTCCAATTTCCTCTTCGAGTTCGTGTCAGCTAGGTCGTGTTCGCGATGCCTTCAGGCCCTACTGCTTCGCGTTCGCGGTTGAAGATCCGCGTTCGCGAAGGCCAATGGCTCCAGGTCCCCCAGTCCTCTCGTTCGCGTCCACTGCCTCGCGTTCGCAAAGGCCAAATCCTAGAAGCCCCAAAATTCCTCTTCACGAACGCATGAGATTCTTCGCGTTCGCGAAGGAGGAAACTAGACACCAGCACAACAGCTGCAAAGCAGCCCAACTTGGTCCGAAACCAACCCGAAACACACCCGAGGCCCCGGGGACCCTGTCCAATCACATCAACCTGTCCCAATACATGACACAAACTTGCTCGAGGCCTAAAATCACATCAAACAATAACAAAATCATGAATCGCACCCCAATTCAAGCTTAATGTACTTTATAACTTCAAACTTCTATATTCGATGCCGAAATCTAAGCAAATCACATCCGATTGACCTCAAATTTTGCACACAAGTCACATTTGATATTTTGGACCTACTTCAACTTTCGGAATCTGAATCCGAACCCGACATCAAAAGTCCACTCCCGGTCAAACTTCCCAATAACAACAAATCCAGTATATTCCTAACATATGGGGTCTGGGGAGGGTAGTCTGTACGCAAACCTTACCCTTACCTAATGTAGGTAGAGAGGCAGATTCCAATAGATCCTCAGCTCAGGAAGGGTAAGAAGAAGAGGAGGAAAGCAAGGAAGGAAGAGAAAAGAAAAAGGGAGATATAAAGGATAAGTAGTACCAAATAATAGCAACAGGGAATATAATACCTAAGGCGAACAAAACCACATAACGTAATAAAAGTCTAAGAATATTAAGGGACATGAGTGCTACTAAGACTATCGGCGAACAACTAAAAACTACCCACTAACCTTCTACCTTAATCCTCGACCTCCACACCCTCCTATCAAGGGTCATGTCCTCAGTGAGCTGAAGCAGCGCCATGTCCTGTCTAATCACCTCTCCCCAGTACTTCTTAGGCCTACCTCGACCTCTTCTCAAACTCTCCATGGCCAACCTCTCACACCTCCTAACATGAGCATCAATGCTTCTTCTCTTAACATATCTGAACCATCTCAGCCTCGACTCCCGCATCTTGTCCACCACGGAGGCTACTCCCACTCTATCCCGGATAGCTTCATTCTTAATCTTATCTCACCTGGTACACCCACACATCCATCTCAACATCCTAATCTCTGCTACTTTCATCTTCTGCACGTGGGAGTTCTTGACTGGCTAACACTCAACCCCATACAGCATAGCCGGTCGAACCACCACACTATAAAACTTACCCTTAAGTCTTGGCAGCACATTCTTATCACATAAAACACCGGAATCCAGCCTCCACTTCATCCATCCCGCTCCGATGCGATGTGCGACATCTTTGTCAATCTCCCTATTACCTTGGATAATAGACCCGAGATACTTAAAATTTGCTCTCTTGGGGATAACTTGAGCATAAAGCTTTACCTCTATGTCTGATTCATGGGTCGCGTCACTGAATTTGCACTCCAAGTATTCTGTCATGGTTTTACTCAGTTTGAAACCTTTAAACTCCAAGGTCTGTCTCCAAACCTCCAACCTCATGTTAACTCCGCTTCGCGTCTCGTCAATCAAATTATATCATCGGCAAATAGCATGCACCAAGGAACCTCCCCTTGGATGTGTCGTGACAGTACATCCATCGCCAAGGCAAATAAAAATGGGCTAAGAGCTGATCCCTGGTGCAATCCCATCACCACAGGGAAATGCTCTGATTCACCACCCATAGTCCTCACCCGAGTCTTAGCATCATCATACATATCTTTAATTATAATGATGTACGCGACCGGAATGCCGCTAACCTCCAAACACCTCTATAGGACCTCCCTCGGGACTTTATTGTACGCTTTCTCAAGGTCAATAAACACCATATGCAAGTCCTTCTTCCTCTCCCTGTACTGCTCCATTAATCTCCTTACCAGATGAATCACTTTCGTAGTCAAATGGCCCGGCATGAATACAAATTGATTCTCGAAAATAGGAATGCACCTCCTCACCCTGGCCTCCACCACCCTCTCCCAAACCTTCATAGTGTGACTCAATAGCTTGATACCCCTATAATTGTTGAAATTTTGGATATCACCCTTGTTCTTGTAAAGCGGAACCATCGTACTCCACCTCCATTCTTCGGGCATCTTCTTCGTCTTAAAAATAACATTAAACAGCCCAGCGAGCCACTCCAAACATGCTCACCCCGTGCTCTTCCAGAATTCCATCGGGATTTCGTCTAGCCCCGTTGCTCTGCCCCTGCACATCTTACCCATCACCCCTTCCACCTCCTCTACCGTAATCCGCCTATAGTACCCAAAATCCCGCCAACTCTAGGAGTGCTCCAACTCACCCAGCACAATGCATCTATCCCCCTCCTCGTTCAACAGTTTATGGAAGTATGTCTGCCATCTTCTCCTAATAAGTGCCTCGTCCATGAATACTTTGCCATCCTCGTCCTTAATGCACTTGACATGGTCTAAGTCGCGGGCTTTCCTCTCGCTCACCTTGCCCAACTGGTACAACTTCTTGTCTCCGCATTTACCCCCGAGCTCCTCATACAAATGAGCAAATGTCGTGTTCTTAGCCGTCATAACTGTTAACTTTGCCTCTTTCTTTACCTTTCTGTAACACTCCCGATAAGTCTTTTTTTCCTCCTCGTTTGTACTCTCCAGTAGCTTCAAATAAGCAGCTTTCTTAGTTTTCACTTTACCTTGGACCTCTCCATTCCACCATCAGTCCCCTTTATGACCCCTAGGAGAGCCCTTTGTGACCCCTAAGACCTCTTTAGCAGTTACCCTAATGCAATTCGCGGTTGTGAACCACATACTAGATGTGCTCCCCCTACTCATCCAGGCCCTCATAGCCAACAACTTCTCTCCTAACTCCTGAGCTTTGTCCTTGGTCAAGTTACCCCACTTGATCTTAGGTTGCCTGCACCCCACCCCCTTCCTCCTACTCCTCTTGATCTCCGGGTCTATAACTAGGAGCCTATGTAGGGTCATGAAGTGCTCACTTGGGATGACCTTGCAATCAGTGCACAAATCTTTGTCGCATTTTCTGCAGAGAAGATAATCAATCTGAGTTGCCCATTGAATTCCGGAAAATGACCACGTGCTCTTTTCTCTTCGGAAACCTCGAGTTAGCAATAACCAAATCAAAAGCTCTAGCAAAATACAATAGTGAATTACCTTCCTCATTCCTATCCCCAAAACCAAACCCACCATGCACATTATCATAACCCCTATCACTAGCCCCAATATGGCCATTGAAATCTCCGCCAATGAAAAACTTCTCTGTGTGCGCGATACTATGCACCATCGCGTCCAAATCCTCCCAGAATTGCTTCTTGACCTCGTGGTCCAAACCAACCTGAGGAGCGTATGCACTAATCACGTTTACAGTAAACCCACCAACTACAAGCTCAATACTCATCAACCTATCATTTACCCTCCTAACCTCGACCACGAGCTCCCTGAGGTCCCTGTCAACTAAAATACCTACCCCATTCTTACCCCCCATCGCTTCCTGAGTACCATAGTTTAAATCCGTCTACATCTCGTGCCCTAGTACCCTTCCATCTAGTCTCCTGAACACACGCTATGTTGCTTTTCCTCTTCTGAAGAATCTTACCTAACTCCGTCAACGTCCCAATGTTCCAAGACCCAACTCTCAGCTTAGAGGCTTTCTTACCCCCCTTTCCACCCGTGGACGCCACCCCCAGCCTCACTCAAGGACATGACCTTACTCTCACATCGTTCACTACCGCCACTATAAGCAAAAGGTATTAGGTAAACACTACCACTAAGAACAAGTAGCGGGAACGAAGGACTACAATCTACGAACCTGAGAGCTAAAAATAACTCAAAGGCGCTACTACAAGAACAGTAACGCGAGCAGGCACTAGAACAATGAATCTACCATGTCTAAGAAACTACCCCTATGCAAACACAGAATTAAAAGGGACAGATGAAACCTTTAGCTTAAAACACTAGTAGAAAAGATAAAAAAAGCAATCAATCAAACTACGGGTTACCGGCAAGGCAACCAAAACTAATAGATGTGTACACAAACAAAAATTTCTGGCAAGTCAACAGTAAATAGATGTGCGCAAATATAATTCAAGAAAGAAGGAACCTGGATTATAGTCGGGGATGTCCGGAAGCGCTTCCCAATTCGCTAAATGTTGCTGCCTCCAGAACCCGTGTGCTTAAACTTGGCTAAAATTGCCTCTCCCACCCTGTCCAAGATATACGACGAAAACCACAAACTGCCTAGGTCGTCGCCTAAGGTGGCTGGTCCAGCAATAAAACGGGACAATAGAAGAAAGGAGAAGAAGCAGGGGAAGAAAGAAAAAGGAAAAGGGACTGTCGGGGG
>AWOL01S0017740.1:16590-43528 GCA_000715115.1 Nicotiana otophora
GGGGAGGGGGGGAGAGAGATCGAGAGAAAGAGAAGGGGAGTAGGGAACAAAGAAAAGGGGAAGAACGAGAATAGGTGGAGAAGAGAAAAGAGAAAACCTTACCTTACCTGCGTGGATGCGTGAATTGTCACCGAAAAAATGTGGCCGGTAGAAATTTTCTGAAGCAGCATTCTTTTTGAATTTCAGACGCACCGTTCTAATGTAATATACACTTGTTACTAGTTCAAATATTGAAAAAGAATTGAAACACTCTTCTTTGTTATATCTAGCCGAAAAGTTTCGGCGATTTGTTAATTTCACCGGAAAGGTGATGAAACTCATCGATAGAAACAAGAAACGGGGACCCGATTCTTGTGCCTTTTCTTCATAATGAGAACAGAAAGGCGAAACACAGAGCAGTAAACAAGTGGACACGCACAATAGAGTATGGAGATGAAAATTCTAATGTGAATGCTTCCGAGTCAAACTTCCCAAAAACCTTCAAATTTCTAACTTTCGCCAAATGACCCCGAAATGACCTATGGACCTCCAAATCCACACCTGGACACGCTCCTAAGACTAGAATCACCATACGGAGCTAGTCCCAAGCTCGGAATTCCAAACGGACATCGATAACATTAAAATACACTTCAACCCAAATTTATGAAATTCTTCCAAAATGCCAACGTTCTACAATATGCGCTGAAATGCTCCCGGGTCATCCAAAATACGATCCGGACATCCGTCCAAGTACAAAATCATCATACGAACCTGTTGGAACCTTTAAATTCCGATTCCGAGGTCGTTTACTCAAAATTTACACCTTAGTCAATTCTTACAACTTAAAGTTTTCGTAATTAGAGATTCCTTTCCAAATCAACTCCGAATTTCCCGAAATTAAATTCCGACCATGCGTGCAAGACATAATACCTGAAGTGAAGCTACTCAAGGCCTCAAACTGCCGAACGTCGCGTTAGAGCTCAAAATGACCAGTCGTGTCGTTACATAAATAGACCCTCATCATCAAAGACGATAGGTATCTATTCTATACCAAAGGTAGAAGGACCATTTCAACAGGCTTCATCAAAGGCCTCAACAAGATCAAGGACATGTAAAATATTAACCAGTTCAGACTACGAGATGAAGACCCCAGAGTCTTACGTACAAGTGGAAAAATCAGATACTCCCTCCAAGAGAGAAGGTAAAAAAACCTATCTCTAAAGAGAAGGAAAATTTAGAAATTATATCCAAGCTACCAATCCCAATATTGGCATAAGACAAGGGTTACAAAAATCTCGAAATTGGAGATTTAGTTAGACCCTGCTACACAAACATAAATTATGTAGAAACCAGTGATCCCCTTAAAACATGGAGATACTATGAATTCATCCTGCCAGATACAAGATCAATATCGATTGAGCACGAATTAAAAGATAACATGGACCCCACTAGTATTAAATACTCAAAGTTCACTGTCAATAAAATTATCAGCCCTTTTGAATGGGGTATGGATCACCTGCACACCCCAATTGTGCTATCAAAACAACATAGGCCCCATACCTATAACTTAAAAGTCTTATTAAAAAGGATATGCTCTGATACCAAAAAACTGAAGTTAATATGAAAGTTGTAGAACAAAAAGCTATCGTAGCCATGTTACTGAGTATGAGAGGTTAAAACCCCTCATACTGTCCTAAGGGTTCATCGAAATCTTGTTATTATATTCATGTTATGAGTCTTATTACTCTATATTGTTCATTTATGCATAGGTTTACTGTTCATCTTCTCTAAGCTCCAAGATCTTATTCTCTAGTGTGAGGTTACCGTTCTTTATTCATAGTGTGAGGGATCCTTGTAGGATGTTGATTAAAACCTATTAAACTGCCGTCAGTTGCCGTCGTCCATTCTCTAGGGAGTGCCGTCAGAGACAGGACACAACAGGACACAGTTAACACATTTAATCACAATCCCCGAAGATAACTTAGAACTAAGAACACAACTTAGATAACTTAAGAAATAGATCATCAAACGAAGAAGAAAATAAATAGTAGACATTATACATTTAAGAACACTATAAAACTGTTAAGATTAATAATACATGATAGGAAAACGAAGAAAGTAGACTTACGCCTAAAGGATAGTATGCTTCTCAAATTCTGGTAAAACTTGGAAAAGTTTTAATTATAATGAAAAATCATCCTTCATTCAAAATATTAGATTTTCATAATAAACACAAATGGCTTCTTTTAAAATATAAAATAAAATTAAATAAACACATTTCTGAAGTACAAAATGATCATTGCTTTCATAGAAATCTATTTAATTTCTAGAAAGAAGTTAATAACCTAAAAATATCTCTAGAAGAGGTATTAGAAAATATTAGGTATAAACATCAAACCCTTGACAAATATACCAAACAAAAGATTAACTTTATTAATTATTTCCAAATCAATAAAAATAATATTAATAGGTGCACCTCCCAGTTCTGAAATGAATAATGCAGAAAAAA
Organism: Nicotiana otophora; assembly: GCA_000715115.1. Lineage (NCBI taxonomy): Eukaryota > Viridiplantae > Streptophyta > Magnoliopsida > Solanales > Solanaceae > Nicotiana > Nicotiana otophora. The sequence continues at coordinate 19,079 of AWOL01S0017740.1, forward strand.
ATAAAATTTTTAATGACATAAACCAATCTCTGGAAGTAACAAATATTGCCAAAATTAAAAGTGATTTACGAAACTGGATTATTCCAAGAGAATCGTATAATACAATATACCATACTGGTAAGTTCGATTTTATAAAAAATTATAACATCAAAACATGTGAATCTACTGTTGCCATCAATAACTCGATAGAAACAATCAAGTTACTGGCAGTACAAGATATCCAACAATATAGGAAAAAATATAATTTTCTCCATATAGGATTAGTACAAGTGGCAGTCAAACCTTTATACAGATTAGGTTTAGACACCTATATGTGTCTCTTATTAATAGATGATAGATTATTAAACTTTGATGATTCATTATTAGGAGTCTTACAAAATAACCTTGCCCAAGGCCCGGTATACTTTAACTGTTATCCAAACGTTTCGGTTGACATAAATGACCAGAATGTTTTGGATACCTTGACTCTTAGTATAAAAATTAAAAACATGAATAGTAAAGTTAATACAAGAGAAATAGCCTTAATATACAAAGTATATTATAGACTAATGAAAACAACATTAGCCCCAAAGGCTAAAATCGAAAGTAATAAAGGAGTTACTATGCTCATGGAAGCAAACCAAGAACATAGTAATACTTTCGTCCCCAGAATGATTCAGTGGAATGAAATCTTGTCAAAAGATGAATGGCATTTTGATGCCATCACCCAACCAAAATACGATCCTTGGAGTTCTTTCATCGAACAAGTCATTCAATATACAACAGGAGCCATCGACTTAAAATTCTTAAGATCAGGCTCAGCTAGTGAAGCTTCTTCAAGTAGAAGAATGTCTTTTACTAGACCTACTTCTTCCAAACCCCCGTAGGGAAATGAAATTAACAATAACAATGAAGAATTAATTAAAGAAATTAATTCAAAACTTAAGGGAGTAGATTTTAATAAAACTGTCCCCAAGTTATTTATCATAATGGACCCTTTGTAGCTACTCCAAGAAGCCCGGCTGCAGAACCAATTGATAAACTAAAAGTAATCTGAGCCGATAACTTAGAAACAAATTGAAAAAGTCTAGATGTTCAATGGGTACACCCCAACAATACTATTAATAGAAAATGGTACGTAGATACGTATTCCTTAAAATAGGGGTTATCTTTTAAAGTTAAATGGATTAAAGATTTAAAAAGAATTAAATGTAATATTGAATTCTTTATATGGTTTGAAATAACAGGATAAATTCCCAATCAAAAGGGATCCATGCATATGTTAGTTAATAGGTGGTATACCAAAAACAAAGGTATAACAGAAGCCACTACTCCAGCATTTGAAGAAATTCTAATACCAGTCCAAAATGAAGTAATCACTGCTTCTCCTTTCAAAAGAGAAAGCATTCACATAGAAAGTGGACCAACTAACAAAGAAATAAATAAGATTATTGTGCAAACTAATTATACTAATAACCTGTTACATGTAGTATCAAATCAATTAAAAGATATCAATAAACTAGGAATCCCCACAAGGTCCATAACGACCCCTAAAATTGAAATACGTTCAATAATAAAACTTCCCGAATTTTCTAAAGAAAAGTTCCCTGAGTTAAAAGAAAAATTCGACTTTACAGATGAACTTCTAGGAAAAATAGAAGATCAGCTTAGAACTAAATTAACCATATCTAAAACAGATACAACTTCCAACCAAGCTAGCACTAGTAAAAATGATAAAACCATAGAGCTTCACAATCTACAAAATAAATTAATTACTATTGAAGCCGAATATATGCTCTAAAAGCAAAAGGGGATTCTCCTGATAGATTAGCAAAAGATATTAAGGAAATTTCCGAAACAATAAATAAAATAAAATCCTTACTAATAGGAAAATCAATCTCTACAATCAAAACTATTGACTCCGAAATCAATAGAATTACTCAAGATACAAGACATTATAACAAAACGAATTACTATAGTAGAGCATCCTTTCCAGATGTCCAATTCGAAGAAGACATCTATCTAACTAGCTCCAGTCATAGTGGAACTAGAATTACATAATGGAATATAGATGGACTGCCAAAAGGCCAAATCTATAAAAATATCTCCATGAAATAGGAATTGCAGTCACCACATATAAAATTAAAAATGCATCAGACAAATATGCTGCAACGCTAATAGTTTCAGGATTTACTGATGTATTAAAAATTGGTGGGATAATTATCTCTCCGAAGAAAATAAAGGTCAAATCCTAGGAGCCACTACAGTAGCAACTGTAGTAAAAACCGAAGGTAATATGCAAGTTGCAGAACAAGAAGCTAGAGAAGATGCTTCTACAGCTTTAATCTACTGTATTTCTAAACACGTTATTGGAGAACCAAAACTTTTCTAAGACAGAAGTTTAGAACTTCTTAATAATATTAACAACCCAAAATTAACAGATTTTAGGTGGTATAAAGATATGTTTGTAGAAAAAGTAATAATTAGAGAAGACTACGGTAATGCTTTCTGGAAAGAAAGATTTATCAGCTGACTACCAAGATTGTTTGCCGAAAAGGTAAGAACAAAAATCAAAGATAGATATAACGGCCAAATCCCTTATGATAATCTTACATATGGAGATTTAATCAGTTTCATTAATATAACAGGTCTTGACTTATGTACAGACCTAAAACTTAAAAGTCTTATTAAAAAGGACAAGCTTTAATCCAAAGCAGAGTTAGGTAGTTTCTGCCAAGACATTAGTTTTAAAACAATTGCTGCTCCATCTAAAAGAGCATCCGAATAACATAAAAAATCTTCAGAGAAATCCAAAAGACGCCATAAGCGTAAAGAAAAGAAAGAAGAAACCCCTAAAAAGAAAAGGTTCAAAAGGCATTCCAAAAAGGAACACGGTGATAATTGTTGGTCATGTGGAAAGACAGGGCATATAGGAAATGAATGCCTAGTCACCAACAAGAAAAAGAAAAAGATGAATCTTCTAGAAATAGATGAAAACACTAAAGAAAAGCTTCATGCTATTCTTGAAGAAAATGATAATATCTCATCGTCATCAGATGAAAGTTATTCAGCCAATGATAATGAATTAATTGATATATCATATAGCTCAGATAGCAGTAGTAGCTCTAAAGGAGACAACTGTAACTGCTCTGGTGCATTATGTGTTTGCGGTCAAAATTCTATTAAAGTTATTACTAATGTAACGACCTGGCCGGTCGTTTTGAGAGTAATAGCCCCGATCCCCTATTTACTAATTCCCCTGTATCTTTTTCTACTTATGTGACTTGACGAGAGGTTTTATTTGTGGTTTCTGAGTGATTTGGGACACTTAGTCCCTAAAGCGGAAGCTTAAGTTCTAGGATTTTGACCGTAGTCAGAACTGTGTGAAGACGACTCTAAAATAGAGTTTTGTCCGTTCTGTTTAATCCATTGGGTGATTTTGGACTTAGGAGCATGTCCGGATTGTGAATTGGTGGTCTGTAGCTGAATTAGGCTTGAAATAGCGAAAGTTAATTTTTTGGGAAGTTTGACCGGAAGTGGACTTTTTAATTTCGGGGTCGGATTCCGATTCCGAAAGTTGGAGTAGGTTCAAAATGTCGAATATGACTTGTGTGCAATATTTGAGGTCAATCGAATGTGGTTTGATAGGTTTCGGCATCAGTTGTAGAAGTTTAAAATTTCAAAGTTCATTAAGTTTGGATTGAAGGGTGATTCATGGTTTTCTTGTTGTTTGATGTGTTTTGAGGGATCGAGTAAGTTCGTATGGTGTTTTAGGACTTGATGGTATGTTTGGTTGAGGTTCTGGGGGCCTCGGGTGAGTTTCGGATGCTTAACGGATCGAAATTGGACTTGTGTGAGTTGCTGAAGCTTTCAAGCTTCTGGTGTAATAGCACCTACGGTGGGGTGACTGCAGGTGCGGACACGCACCTGTGGAAGAGGTCTTGCAAATGCGGCCCTGGTCTAGGTAAACAGTCATCGCATTTGCGACAAACGTAGAGCAGAAGCGGAGCCGCTCCTGCGGAGAAGGGATCGCAGAAGTGGAAGGCGAGCTGAGTGAGGATTTCGTAGAAGCGGACAAATGTCCGTAGGTGCGCACGCGTAGGTGCGGCCCCCTTATCGCAGAAGCAGACCCAGCCATCTTAAGTCAATTCCACACCTGTGATGGAATATCCGCAGGTGCGGCATCGCAGGTGCGACGAAAGGTCCGCAGGTGCGAGATCACTGGGCAGAAAAGGCTAAGTTCGAGGGTTTTATCCCATTTTTCATTTTAGGAATTTAAGAGCTCGTATTGAGGCGATAATTGGAGGGATTTTTAGAGGAAGCTATTGGGTAATTATTCTTAACTCATTTATGGTTATATTCCATCAATCTATAGTTGATTTCATCATTAATTAAGGAATTTGGTTGAGAAATTTGGGGAAAACGTTGGAAAGTTCTTCAACTAAGTTTTTGAGTTTCGATTCAGATTTTGATATCGGATTTGGATAATTTTGGTATGAGTGAGGTGGTTGAATGGGTGTTCATATTTTGTGAATTTTACCCAATTCCGAGACGTGGGCATGGGTTGTCTTTTTGGGGCGATTTTCAAAATTCTTGTTAAAGTCTTGATTTCATTAATTAGATTAAGTTTCTTATAGTTATATTTATGGTATGTAATTGCTTTTGGCAATATTTGGGCCATTCGGAGTCAGAAGATTGAGGAAAAGGCATTTTTATTGATTGAATGAGCTTGGTTCGAGGTAAGTGGCTTGCCTAACCTTGTGTGGGGGGAATCCCCTTAGGATTTGATATTGTTGTGATACTTCTGTGATATGTGAGCGTCGTGTATGCGAGATGACGAGTGCGCACACGGGCTAATTGTTGTAAAAATACGGTTTTACTAAATAGTAATCTGTTACATCTTAATTGAGTTATACCAACATGTTTAGTTGTCCTGGTTTAGCCTAATATTGCATGTCGACATGTCTTAAATGCTTATTTCAAATCTGTACATCATGCCTAGTTGATTTCTTGTTTTTCCTTGAATTGAATCAGTCTTAACTGTAGAATTCTTGATGCTAATTGTTGTATTCGTCGAATTGTGTTTACTTTTGCGACTACGAGGCGGTACCTCGGGAGATCCACATGCACATTTACTTTTGGGACTACGAGGCGGTACCTCGGGAGACCCCCTTGAAAATTTACTTTTGAGACTACGAAGCGGTACCTCAGGAGATCTCCTTGCATATTTACTTTTGGGACTACGAGACAATATCTCGGGAGATCCCCTGCTATTTTATCCCTGTGTGTTGTACTGTTATTTTGCTGTGGTTTCCTCTTTGTTAAATTCCAGTCTTTTGTTACACTGCAATATTTCTCTGCCTTATTTATTATATATACCAGCAGGGCCCTGACCTGACCTCGTCACTACTCGACCGAGGTTAGGCTTGGCACATACTGGGCATCGTTGTGGTGTACTCCAGCTACTCTTTTGCACATGTTTTGTGTGCAGATCTAGGTACTCCTTACCAGCCACATCATCAGTGACCAGTGAGATTTTGGAGATTTCAAGGTATATCGGCCGCGTCCGCAGACCTCGGAGTCCCCCCCTCCATTCTCTCCTATGTCATTTACCTTCCGTACTTCTTTTCTTAGAATCTGTTGTATAGAGATACTAGTTCTCTTCTGTAGCTTGTGACTTATGATGTTTTGGGTTTTGGGAATACAGTGTATACTCGAGTGTTGGTTATCGTACATGCCAAACGGCATTTTTATCAGTTATTTGATTATGTTTTGCAGTTAATTGTTAAAGTTTTCTTTCATTTTCTTTATTCCGCAAATGTTAGGCTTACCTCGTCGTAGAGACTAGGTGCCGTCACGATATCTTACTGTCACAACCCAAAAACCAATCGTCGTGATGGTGCCTATCATAGTAATAGGCAAGCCACTACTCAACTATCTTAACACAGTAAAAGCTTTGAAATTTTAGATGGAAGACATTAATATTTAAGAGAACCTTTTAGGAACAGATATAAACCCTCTATATCGTACAATCTATCCCAAAACCGGGGAGTCATCGAGTGCATGAGCATCTGTACCTGGAAACATCTAATACAATGTCAAAGGATTAAGAACTAAAATGCGATAAAGATAATGAAGAAGAGCCAAGGCTTGTGAATGCCATGCATCTACCTCGATAGTCTCTGGTACCAGCTGCTCAAATATCAACACCCGCTATAATCGGGAACACCTGGATCTGCACACGAAGTGCAGGGTGTAGCGTGAGTACAACCAACTCACTAAGTAACAATAATAAATAAGGAACTGAAAGATAGTGACGAGCTACACCATTATAGTCCGTTTTCAGTAATCTCAGCAAAAAAGTAGACATGCTTTCAAATCCGGCAATTTAAGTCAAATCAGTTTATACATTACATAGTTAAAGTAAAATCGGATACAATATCATCCAGGAGTTTCCAAACAGTGAAATATAGCAGCTAAGTACAACAACAAATGAAAGCAAGTACATCCTCTCAGGGAAACAGTCACTCAACCATTCTCAATGGCTCCATCACTCGACTCTCATCTCTCAACACTCACACTCAATAGGTACCTGCGCTTACTGGGGGTGTACAGACTCCGAAGGGGCTCCTTCAGCCCAAGCGTTATGTCGCTGCAGCGTGCAGCCCGATCCTATATAAATAGCCATAAGGCTCATTGCGGTGTGCAACCCGATCCATATATATATATATATATATATATATATATATATATATATATATATACAACCCTGAGGCTCGTTGTGGCGTGCAACCCGATCCATATATACAGCCCTAAGGCTCGTTACGACATTCAACCCGATCCATATACATACATATAGCTCACAGCTCGACACTCAGGCCCTAACTCAGTCACCAACCTCTCCAGTCTCTCGGACTCTCAGAAATCATAAAAATCAGCCCAGACAAAGATAAAATAATATATCAGCACGAAACAAGAAGAGATTGAGATATGATACACAAGTAAACTGTGACTGAGTACAAAACAACAATTAGCAATTAATTCAATGAGTACACGACCTCGGCAAGTCCCAGCAGTGTACTGACATAGCCTAAGCATGACTCCTAACATGATTTGCAGTCAAATTTCTATAACACAGGGAGAGCATCTAGCTAACAACAAGTTATTCCACTTTATAGTTCCACGGAATGGACCAAGTCACAATTCCTATGGTGCACACCCACACGCCTGTCACCTAGCATGTGCATCACCACTAAACAATCATATAACCATAAAACCCGGGGTTTCATACCCTCGAGACCAGAGTTAAAACTGTTACTTATCTCAATCCGAGCTAAAACTCTACTCCAAAATGCCCTTGCCTCGTGAATGGGCCTCCAAACGTCCCGAATCTTGCCAAAAGAAATACAATACAATCAATGCAGCTAAAAGAATTAATTCCATAAGAAAAATTCAAATTTTAAGCCAAAATCCGAAATTGGTCCAAACCTGGCCCTCCGGCCCGCATCTCAAAATTCGACAGAAGTCACAAAATCCGAAAACCCATTTGCTCACGAGTCTAACCATACCAAATTTATCAAAATCCGACATCAAATGGCCATTCAATTCCCCAAAATTATCTCTCCAAATCCCTAGCCTCAAAACCCCAAAATTCACCTTAAAAACTCACCAACTAGGTGTAAAATCAGTGAGGAAACAACATTATTGAAGAAAAATGAACACAAGGATCTTACCTCAAGAATTCCCCTTGAAAAGCCCTCTCAAAATCTCTAAACTCCGAGCTCAAAATGTTAGAAATGGTGAAAAATCGTGAAACCTCGTATTTATATGTTCTGCCTAGGTCTCCCGCACTTGCGTCCCAAATCCCGCTTCTACGGTCCCGCTTTTGCGGTTGAAAGTCCGCTTCTGCGGTAATCACTAACTTCTCCAGCTACCGCACTTGCGCACTCCTTTTCGCTTCTGTGGAAGCGCTTCTGCCCAACAGGTCCACATCTGCGGCCTCGCAGGTGCGGAAAGAACCTCGCACCTGCGGCCACCACCAAGCCTCCTCCTTTTCGCTTCTGCAGGCTCCTTCCCGCTTCTGCGGGATTGCACCTGCGGTTCCCACTCCGCAGGTGCAATTTGTACAGCAATAATAAAACTTCAGCTGCTTCCGCAACTTACTTCCAAGTCCGTTAACCACCCAAATTCAACCCGAGGATCCCGGAACCTCAACCAAATATACCAACAAGTCTTATAACCCAATACGAACTTAGTCAAACCCTCAAATTACCTCAAACAACATCAAAAACATAAATTCCACACAGATTCAAGCCTAATGAACTTTGAAATTTTTAAATTCTACAAACGACATCAAAACCTATCAAACCACGTCCAATTGACCTCAAATTTTGCACACATGTGACGAATGACCTCACGAACCTATTGTAACTTCCGGAATCGAAATCTGACCTCGATATCAAAAAGTCCACTACCGGCCAATCTTTTCAAAATTCTAATTTTTGCCATTTCAAGCCTAATTCTACTACGAACTTCCAAATCAAAATCCGGACACGGTCCTAAGTCCAGAACTACCCAACGGAGCTAACAGAACCATCAAAATTCCAATCCAAGGTCGTTTACACATAAGTCGACATCCGATCGACTTTTCCAACTTAAGCTTTCAATTAAGAGACTAAGTTTCTCAACTCACTCTGAATTCTCTACGGACCTGAACCAACTAACCCGATAAGTCATAAAATAATAGTGAAGCAGAAAAATGAGCAAAAAAAGGGGGAACGGGGCTACAACTCTCGAAACGACCATCAGGGTCGTTACATCCTCCCCTTCTTAAACAAACATTAGTCCTCGAACGAGTCTAGAAACATACCTTGAGTCTCAAATAGGCATGGATATCTGCTCTGCATCTCCCGCTCGGTCTCCCAAGTAGCCTCCTCAACGGACTGACCTCTCCACTGCACCTTTACTGAAGCTATATCCTCTGACCTCATCTTTCGAACCTGTCGACCCAAAATAGCCAACGGCTCTACATCATAAGTCAAATCACCATCCAACTGAACCGTTTTGAAATCCAATACATGAGACGGGTCACTAACATACTTTCGGAGCATGGAAACATGAAATACTAGATGCACACTCGACAAGCTAGGTGGCAAGGCAAGTTTGTAAGCTATCTCCCCACTCCTCTGAAGTACCTCAAACGGTCCAATGAACCGAGGGCTCAACTTGCCCTTCTTCCCGAACTGCATAACACCATTCATGAGTGAAACCTTCAGCAGAACCTTCTCCCCAACCATGTAAGACACATCACAGACCTTCCTGTCGGCATAACTCTTCTGCCTAGACTGCACCGTGCGAAGCCACTCTTGAATCAATTTAACCTTGTCCAATGCATCCTAAACTAAGTCTGTACCCAACAGCCTAGCCTCACCGGGGTCAAACCAACTCACCGGAGATCTACATCGCCTCCCATACAAAGCCTCATACGGGGCCATCTAGATGCTCGACTGATAATTGTTATTGTAAGAAAACTTTGGGAGTGGCAGAAACTGGTCCCATAAACCCCCAAAATCAATGACACACGAACATAATATATCCTCCAATATCTGAATAGTGCGCTCGGACTGCCCGTCCGTCTGAGGGTGAAATATTGTACTCAACTCCACCTGAGTGCCCAACTCTCGCTGTACGGCTCTCCAAAACTGTGATGTAAACTGTGTGCCTCTATCTAAATGATGGAAACCGGCACACTGTGAAGGCAGACAATCTCTCGGATTTAAATCTCAGCCAGCCGCTCTAAAGAATAAGTGGTGCCCATTGGAATAAAGTATGTGGACTTGGTTAGCCGATCCATAATCACCCAAATAGCATTGAACTTCCTCTAAGTCTATGGGAGCCCAACTACGAAATCCATGGTGATCCGCTCCCACTTCCACTCTGGAATCTCTATCCTCTGAAGCAAGCCACCCGGTCTCTGATGCTCATATTTTACCTGCTGACAGTTAAGTCATCGAGCTACAAACCTTACTATGTCCTTCTTCACCCTCCTCCACCAATAGTGCTGCCTCAAGTCCTGGTACATCTTCGCGGCACTTGGATGAATGGAATACCGCAAACTATGGGCCTCCTCAAGAATCAACTCACGTAGCCCATCCATATTGGGCACACAAATCCGACCCTGCATCCTCATTACCCCATCATCCCTAATAGTCACATCTCTGGCATCAACGTGCTGAAACCTGTCCTTGAGGACAAGCAAGTGAGGATCATCATACTGGCACTCTCTGATGCGATCAAATAAGGATGACCGAGAAACCACACAAGCAAGAACCCAAATGGGCTCTGAAATATCCAATCTCTCGAATCGGTTGGCCAAAGCCTGAACATCAACTTCAAGAGGTCTCTCTCTAACGAGAAAAAAAGCAAGACTACCCATACTCACTGCCTTCCTACTCAAGGCATCAACCACCACATTGGCCTTCCCTGGATGATACAGAATAGTGATGTTATAGTCCTTTAGCAGCTCCAACCATCTCCGCTGCCTCAAATTGAGATCCTTCTGTTTAAACAAGTGTTGGAGGCTCCGATGATCTGTAAACACCTCACAAAACATACCGTAGAGATAATGCCTCCAAATCTTCAATGCGTGAACGATGGCAGCTAGCTCCAAGTCATGAACATCGTAGTTCTTCTCATGAGGCTTCAACTGGCGCGAAGCATAAGCAATCACTCTACCCTCCTATATCAACACACACCCAATGCCGATCTGAGAAGCATCACAATACACTGTATAAGAGCCCGAAACTGACGACAAAACTAGAACTGAAGCTGTGGTCAAGGCAGTATTGAGCTTCTGAAAGCTCTCCTTACATTCATCTGACCACCGGAAAGGACCACCCTTTTGGGTCAATTTGGTCAAGGGCGATGCAATAGACGAGAAACCCTCCACAAAGCGACAATAATAACCGGCCAAGCCAAGAAATCTCCGAATCTATATAGTTGAGGACGGTCTGGGCCAACTCTGAACCGCCTCTATCTTTTTCGGATCCACCTGAATATCCTCACTGGAAACCACGTGCCCCAAGACTGCCATTGAGCTGAGCCAAAACTCGCACTTGGCGAACTTTGCATAAAGATTCTCTTTGCTTAACCGCTGCAACACAACCATCAAATGCTGAGCATGTTCCTCCTGACTACAAGAGTACACCAGGATGTCGTCAATGAACACAATAACAAACGAGTCGTGATAAGGCTAAAATACATTGTTCATCAGATGCATGAACACTGCTGGGGCGTTGGTCAGCCGAAAAGACATCACAAGGAACTCATAATGGCCATAACGGGTCCTGAAAGCTATCATAAGTATATCCGAGTCCCGAATCTTCAACTGGTGATACCCAAACCTCAAATCAATCTTGGAGAACACCCTTGCTCCCTGAAGCTGGTCAAAATAGGTCATCAATGTGCGACAAAGGATACTTGTTCTTGATTGTGACCTTGTTCAACTGCCTATAATCAATGCACATTTTCATAGTACCATCCTTCTTCTTCACAAACAGAACAGGTGCACCCCAAGGTGACACACTAGGCCTAATAAATCCCTTATCAAGGAGTTCCTGAAGCCGCTCCTTCAAATCCTTCAACTCAGCTGGTGTCATACTGTATGGAGGAATAGAAATGGGCTGAGTGCCCAGCACCAAGTCAATGCCAAAGTCAATATCCCTGTTAGGTTGCATGCCCGAAAGGTCTATAGGAAACACATCCGGGAAACCTCATACCACCAAAACAAAATCAATAGTAGGGGTCTCGGCACAAACATCCCTCACAAAGGCCAAATAAGATAAACAACCCTTCTCAACAATTCGTCGAGCCTTCAAGTATGGAATCACTCTAGTGGGAACATAGTCTAGAGAACCTCGCCACTCAATCTGTGGCAACCTTGGCATTGCCAATGTCAATGTCTTAGCATGTCAATCCAGAACAGCATGGCATAAGGACAACCAGTCCATACCCAAGATCACATCAAAATCAACCATACTAAGTAAAAAGAGGTCAACTCTGGTTTCCAATCCCCCAATAGTCACTACACACGACCGGTATACTCGATCTACAATGATAGTATCTCCTACCGACGTAGATACATGAATAGATGAAACTAGAGACTCACAGGGCATATCCAGATAATGAGCAAAATACGATGACACGTATGAATAAGTGGAACTAAGGTTAAATAATACAAAGGCATCCATGTGGCCGACTGAGACAATACATGTGATCACTGCATCTGAAGCAATGGCATCTGGTCTGGCGGGAAGAGCATAGAATCAGGCATGACCGCCACCTAATCGGCCTCCCCTTCTAGGTTGACCTCTAGCTGACCGGGCCCCACCTCGAGCTGGTTGAGCGGGTGGTGAAGTAACTGGTGCTGAAGTTGTAGGATGACTCCTCTGTTGTAGGATGACTCCTCTACTGAGCTGGACCTCCCGTAAGGTGGGGACATTATCTCCTGATATGGCCAAAGTATTCACACTCATAGCAACTCCCCGATGTTGGTGGTAGGGACTGGAGGGAGCCCTGACCAACGAGATAACTGGTAGAAGGACCTGGCATAGACGAGCCCTGACTCGATGGATCACGGGACGAACTCTGAGTAGGAAGGGAACTAATAGATGAGTGACCTTGCTGATAATTGTGTGAACCATGGCCAGATGACGCACCACGGTGAGCTGGGCAAGCCGTCTGAGCATGCCTGTAAGGACGACCCATGCCGTGGTACAACTGACCCCTAGAAGGAACACCACTGAATCCACCTTGTCCCTGAGGCCTTTTGTCCTCCCTCTCAATCCGCTCCTAGCTATGGACCATCTCTATCTAACGAGTAATGTCGACAACCTCATCAAAAGTAGCACCAGACACCCTCTATCTAGTCATAAGCAACTACAACTAAAATATGAGGCCATCAATGAACCTTATGATCCTCTCTCAGTGGGAACCAACCAGACTGCATGACGGGCTAACTCAAAAAACCTCATCTCGTATTGCATCACAGATATATCACCCTGACGAAGCTGCTCGAACTACCTACGCAGCTCCTCTCTGCGGGACTGAGGCACGAACTTCTCCAGAAAGAGAACAGAGAACTTTTGCCATGTAAGGGGTGCTGCGCCGACCGACCTACGCCTCTTATAAGCCTCCCACCAACTGAAGGAAGCCCCAAAGAACTGAAAAGTAGTGAACGAGACCCCACTGGTCTCCAGAATACTTATTGTACGGAGAATCCTCTGACACTTGCCCAAGAAACCCTATCCTCTACCTCTGTACCACTAAGAATAGAGGCTCGAGTCTCCCAAACCTCTCAAATCTCCATTGCTTATCATCAGACATAACAGGAACCACATGGGCATGACCAGCTGCAACCGGCTGGGCTAGTAGTGGCCCCAGTATCTGAAGTCCCTGTACTACCTGATCTGGCATATGGGCAACAGGGGTATGAGTACGTCCCCCGTCCTGAGAAGTGGAAAGTGCGTCTTGAGCCGAAACCACCGGAGCAAGGCCGGTGCAAACTGTCGGAATCTGAGCTAAGGTCTCCTGAAGGCCTGGAATCACAATGGGCATAGGTGGTGCCTGAGCTGGTCCCACAGGCTCATCCACAACTAGAACCTGCTCCTGAACTAGGGCAATTGGTGTATCTACAGGTGTTGCCCTAGCTATTGTGTGAGCTGCACCTCTGCCCCTACCGCGATCTCGACCTCCCGCGGCCCTGACTGGTGGTACTGGCAGTTGTCCACCCTGTCCAGTAGTATATGTCTTTACCATCTGTGAGAGAATAGAACAACAGAAGTTTATTTACCAGAATCAACAGATTCGAACGACAAAAATTCAAGAATGTGAAGTTTCCTAAGGGTTCGGCACCCTCTCAAAGATAAGTATAGACGTCTCCGTACCGATCCGCAAGACTCTATTAAACCTGATCATGACTCATGAGACCTATGTAACCTAGGCTCTGATACCAACTTGTCACGACCCAAAAACCAACCGTCGTGATGGCGCCTATGGTGGTACTAGGCAAGCCATTACGGAACTATCTTAACACAGTAAAAGCATTAAAATATTAGATGGAAGCAATTGATATTTAAGAGAACCTTTTAGGAACAAAAATAAATACTCTACACCATACAATCTATCCCAAAATCGAGGAGTCATCAAGTATATGAGCATTTGTACCAGGAACAGTCTAATACAATGTCTAAGGAATAAGAACTGAAATGCGATAAAGATAATGAAGGAGAGCCAAGGCCTGCAAACGCCATGCAGCTACCTCGATATTCTCTGGGATCAGTTGCTCAAATATCAACACCCGCTATGACCAGGAATACCTGGATCTGCACACGAAGTACAGGGTGTAGTGTGAGTACAATTAACTCACTAACTAACAATAATAAATAAGGAACTGAAAGATAGTGACGAGATACACCATTAGAGTTTGTTTTCAGTAATCTCAGCAAGAAAGTAGGCATGCTTTCAAATCCGGCAATTTAAGTCAAATCAGTTTATACATTACATAGTTCAAGTAAAACCGGATACAATATCTTCCAGGAGTTTCAAAACAGTGACATATAGCAGCTAAGTACAACAACAAATGAAAGCAAGTACAGCCTCTCAGGGTAACAGTCACTCAACCTTTCTCAATGGCTCCATCACTCGACTCTCATATCTCAATACTTACACTCAATAGGTACCTGCGCTCACTTGGGGTGTACAGACTCGGGCGGGGCTCCTTCAGCCCAAGCGCTATGTCGATGTGGCGTGCAGCCCAATCCCATATAAATATCCATAAGGCTCATTGCGGGGTGCAACCCGATCCATATATATATACAGCCTTGAGGCTCGTTGCGGTGTGCAACCCGATCCATATATACAGTTCTAAGGCTCGTTACGGCATGCAACCCGATCGATATACATACATATAGCTTATAGCTCGGCACTCAGGCCCTGACTCAGTCACTAACCTCTCCAAACTCTCGGGCTCTCAAAAATCATACAAATCATCCTAGACAAAGATAATATAATGTATTAGCACGAAAAAAGAAGAGATTGAGATATTAAACACAAGTAAACCGTGACTGAGTACAAAACAACAATTATCAATTAATTTAACGAGTACACGACCTCTGTGGATCCCAACAGTGTAGTCACATAGCCTAAGCATGACTCCTAACATGATTTGCAGTCAAATTTCTATAACACATGGAGAGCATATAGCTAACAATAAGTTATTCAACTTTATAGTTCCACATAATGGACCTAGTCACAATTCCTACGGTGCACGCCCACACGCCCATCACCTATCATGTGCGTCACCACCAAAAAATGATTAACCACAAAACCCGGGATTTCATACCCTCAGGACCAGATTTAAAACTGTTACTTACCTCAATCCAAGCCAAAACTCTACTCCAAAATGCCTTTCGAATCGGCCTCCAAAAATCCAGATTCTAGCCAAAAGTAATACAATACAATTAATACGGCTAAAGGAATTTATTCCATAAGAAAAATGTGAATGTTAAGCCAAAATCCGAAATTGGTCCAAACTCGGCCCCCGAGCCTGCATCCCAAAATCCGACAAAAGTCACAAAACTCGAAATCCATTCGCTCATGAGTCTAACCATACCACATTTATCAAAATCTGACATCAAATGGCCATTCAATTCCCCAAAATTAACTCTCCAAATCCCTAGCCTCAAACCCCCAAAATTCACCTCAAAAACTCACCAACTAGGTGTAAAATCAGTGGGAAAACATCATTATTGAAGAAAAAAGAACACAAGGATCTTACCTCAAGAAATCCCCTTGAAACGCCTTCTCAAAATCTCTAAAATCCGAGCTCAAAATGTTAGAAATGGTGAAAAATCTCAAAACCTCGTATTTATATGTTCTGCCCAGGTCATTCACACATGCGTCCCAAATTCTGCTTCTGCGGTCCCTCTTTTGTAGTTGAAAGTCCGCTTTTGCGGAAATAACCAACTTCTCCTACTACCGCACCTACGCACTCCTTTTCGCATCTGCGGAAGCCCTCTGTGCAGCAGGTTCGCATCTGCGGCCTTGCAGGTGCGGAAAGAACCTCGCATATGTAGCCATCGCCAAGCCTCCTCCTTTTCACTTCTGCGGGCTCCTTCCTACTTATGCGGGCTTGCACCTGCGGTTCCCACTCTGCAGGTGCAATTACTATAGCAACAGCAAAACTTTAGCTGCTTCCTCAACTTACTTACAAGTCCGTTAACCACCCGAATTCAACCCGAGGCCCCCGAAACCTCAACCAAATATACCAACAAGTCTTATAGCCCAATACAAACTTAGTCGAACCCTCAAATTATCTCAAATAACCTCAAAAATACGAATTCCATATGGATTCAAGCCTAATGAACTTTGAAATTTCCAAATTCTACAAACAACGTCGAAACCTATCAAACCACATTCGATTGACCTCAAATTTTGCACAAAAGTCACAAATGACCCCACAAACCTATTGTAACTTTCGAAATAGGAATCCGACTCCGATATAAAAAAGTCCACTCCCGGCCAAACTTTCCAAAATTCCAATTTTCGCTATTTCAAGCCTAATTCTACTACAGACCTCCAAATCACAATCCGGACATGCTCCTAAGTCCAGAATTACCCAATAGAGCTAATTGAACCACCAAAATTCCAATCCGTGGTTGTTTACACATAAGTCGACATGTCTACTTTTCCAACTTAAGCTTTCAATTAAGAGACTAAGTGTCTCAACTCACTCTGAATTCTCTCCGGACCCGAACCAACTAACCCGATAAGTCATAAAACAATAGTGAAGCACAAAAATAAGCAGAAAAGGGGGGAATAAGGCTATAACTCTCGAAATGACTGGCCGAGTCGTTGCACTTACGGAGGGAGAATTGGGCCGTGGCAAGTTCTTATTAGAGCTCTAGGTTCATAGGTGTCGTGAGTCACAAGCAGGTTTAGTAGAGTCTCGCGGATCGGTATGGAAACATCTGTATTTATCTTCGGGTGGCTATGGAACTGTTAGGAAAAAATTACCCT
This sequence comes from Nicotiana otophora, assembly GCA_000715115.1. Lineage (NCBI taxonomy): Eukaryota > Viridiplantae > Streptophyta > Magnoliopsida > Solanales > Solanaceae > Nicotiana > Nicotiana otophora. The sequence continues at coordinate 36,134 of AWOL01S0017740.1, forward strand.
TCTTTGATTCCTTGTCGTGCGAAATTGTTGACCTCAAAATTCTAAACTTCTGTCTTCTATTCTCTCACAGATGGTGAGGACATGTACAGGCGAATCAGATGACCAAGCACCCGCGCCCTTTGCTAGATCCGCGAGAGGCCGAGGCCGGGGTAGAGGCCAAGGACGTCCATGTGATGCGGCCAGAGCACCCGCATGAGCTGCTACAGGGGAGCCACTAGCAGCCCCAATTGGAGCACAGGCACCCGAGATGCCTGTTACTGCACCAGCCCTCCAGGAGACTCTAGCCCAGTTCTTGATCATGCTCGGTACCTTGGCTCAGGCAGGATTGATACCTCTTGCTCCTGCCACATCTCAGGTCGGGGGAGAAGCAAAGACTCCCATCGCCTTTACCCTAGAGTAGCGGGTTACGGTAGACCAGGATCCAGAGATTATATCGATGTAGCCTGTAGGTCCAATTAAGACTGAGGTTAGGGCAGCAGGTTCTGAGGTAGAGTAGCTCAGACTCGAGAGGTACAAGAAGTACCACCCACCTACTTTCAGTGGTTTGGTGTTAGAGGATGCCCAGGGTTTTCTTGAGGACTGTCACAGTATCCTCCGTACCATGGGTGTAGCAGAGTCGAGTGGAGTTCTTTCACTACGTTCCAGCTTAGAGGAGCGGCCTATCAGTGGTGGCGTGCTTATGAGTTGGGTAGTTCGGCTGAGGTAGCTTCACTTACATGGACTTATTCTCGGACATGTTCTTGAGGGAGTATGTTCCCCAGAGTCTCAGAGATGCATGGGGTGCGGAGTTTAAGCAGTTGCGCCTGGGTTATATGACTGTGTTAGAGTATGAAGTTCGCTTTAGTGATTTGGCCTGACATGTACCAGCCTTGGTTGCTACGGTTCGAGAGAGGGTCTGTCGGTTTATCGATGGACTCCACCCCAGTATCAGACTTAGCATGGCCCGGGAGTTGGAGATGGATATTTAGTATCAGCGGGTTGTGAGTATTTCTAGGAGATTGGAGGCTATGCTGACTCAGGAGAGAGAGAAGAGAGAAGCCAAGAGGTCTCGACAGTTTGGCACTTATAGTGGTACTTGCGCCCCAACGGTAGCTCGTCATTGTAGGGGCTATGTGAGTCGCCCTGTTTATTCAGCACTTCCAGCCGCCAGTGGTATTCCGGCTACTCCTAGGCCCCAGGAGCCTTATTATGCACCGCCAGTGTCTAGTGTACCTCTTACATGGGGCACTTTTAGTGGTCAGTCCAGCCGACCAAGCCCGAGCCAGTCGCAGTAGCCACGCCCTCCGAGAGCTTGTTCTGAGTGTGGCGACACTCGCCATATGATGAGTGATTGCCCCAGATTTAGGAGGGGTGCACCTCCACATATTTCTCAGGCATATTGTGCTCCACCGTGTCCTCATGCCATGATTCCAGCACTAGCTACCGCCCCACCTGCTCAGCCAGCTCGAGGTGGAGGTCGGGGAGGTCGAGGTTGCCCTAGAGGGGGAGGCCAGGCCAGATACTATGCCCTTCCTACTCGTACAGAGGCAGTTGTATCCGATTCGGTCATCACATGTATTGTTCCGGTCTGTCATAGAGATGCGTCATACTTATTTGACCCGGGCTCCACTTATTCCTATGTGTCATCTTATTTCTCTCCATATTTGGGCGTATCTCATGCTTCTTTAAGTTTTTTTGTTTATGTATCTACACTTGTAGGTGATTCCATTGTTGTTGAACGTATGTATCGGTCGTGTTTGATTGCTCTTAGTATTTTTGAGACCAGATCCAATTTGTTATTGCTCAGTATGGTAGACTTTGATTTTATTTTGGGCATGGACTGGTTGTCGCCCCACTATGCTATTCTTGATTGTCACGCCAAGACCGTGATGCTAGCTATGCCAGGATTGCCACAGTTAGAGTGGAGACGTGCCTTAGATTATACTCCCAGCAAAGTTATTTCATTTCTTAAAGCTTAATGAATGGTTGAGGAAGGGTGTGACGCATATCTAGATTATGTGAGAGATGTCAGTATTGATACACCTACAGTTGAGTCAGTCCCAGTAGTGAGGGACTATCCAGATGTATTTCTAGCTGATCTTTCAGGCATACCTCCCAATAGAGATATCGACTTTGGTATTGATTTGTTACCGGGCACTCAGCCCATCTCTATTCCTCCATATCGTATGGCTCCTCCAGAATTGAAGGTACAGTTATAGCAATTGCTTTTTAAGGGCTTCATTCGGCCTAGTGTGTCACCTTGGGGTGCTCCGGTCTTGTTTGTGAAGAAGAAGGATGGTTCTATGCGTATGTGAGTTGATTATTGTAAGTTAAACAAAGTTAGAGTGAAGAACGGGTATCCATTGCCTCGTATTGATGACCTATTTGATCAGTTACAAGGTGCCATAGTGTTTTCCAATATTGATTTACGTTCAAGCTATCATCAGTTGATGATTCGGGAACCAAATATGCCGAAGACTGCTTTCAGGACTCGGTATGGTCACTACGAGTTCCTAGTGATGTCATTTGGGCTGACCAACACCCCAGCAACATTCATGCACTTGATGCGCAGTATATTCCGGCCCTATCTTGACTCATTCATCATTGTGTTCATTGATGGCATTCTGGTGTACTCTCGGAGTCGGGAGGATCATGAGCAGCACCTAAGGACTGTTCTTCAGACCTTGAGAGAAAAGAAGTTATATGTAAAATTCTCAAAGTGTGAGTTTTGGCTAGACTCAGTGGCATTCTTGGGTCATGTGGTGTCGAGTGATGGGATCAAGGTGGATCCTAAGAAGGTTGAAGCAGTGCAGAGTTGGCCTAGACTGTCCTTAACTACGGAGATCCGGAGTGTTTTTGGGTTGGCGGGGTATTATCGTCAATTTGTAGAGGGTTTCTCATCTATCGCAACACCTATAACCAGGCTGACCCAAAAGGGTGCTCTGTTCAGGTGGACAGAGGAGTGTGAGGAGAGCTTTCAAAAGCTCAAGACAGCTTTAACTACAACCCCAGTATTGGTATTGCCTATAGGTTTGGGGTCTAATACTGTATATTGTGATGCGTCGCGGATTGGTCTCGGTGCGGTGTTGATGCAGGACCGTAGGGTGATTGCCTACGCGTCCAGACAGCCGAAGGTGCATGAAAAGAACTATTATGTCCACAACCTTGAGTTAGCAGCTATTGTTCATGCATTAAAGATTTGGCAGCATTATTTGTACGGTGTCCCTTGTGATATCTACACTCATCACCGGAGTTTGCAGCATCTGTTCAAGCAGAAGGATCTTAACTTGCATCAGTGGAGGTGGTTAGAGCTGCTTAAGGATTATGAAATCACTATTCTATACCATCCATGGAAGGCCAATATGGTGGCCGATGCATTGAGTCGCAGGGCGGAGAGTTTGGAGAGCTTAGCAAATCTACAACAAGCAGAGAGGCCAATGGCATTGAATATTCAGGACTTGGCCAACTAGTTTGTTAGATTGGATATTTCTGAGCCAATTCGAGTTTTGGCTTGTGTGGTCTCCCAGTCTTCCCTTTATGATCGTATCAGGGAGCATCAGTATGATGACCCCCATCTGCTTGTCCTTAAGGACACGGTTCAGCACGGTGATGCTAAGGAGGTCACTATTGGAGATGATGGTGCATTTAGGATGCAAGGCAGGCTATGTGTGCCCAATGTAGACGGATTGCGTGAGTTGATTCTTTAGGAGGTCACAATTTGTGGTACTCCATTCATCCGGGTGTAGTGAAGATGTATCAAGACTTGAGGCAGCATTATTGGTGGAGGAGAATGAAGAAGGACATAGTGCAATATGTAGCTCGGTGTCTAGATTACCAGCAGGTGAAGTATAAACATCAGCGGCTGGGTGGATTGCTTCAGAAGTTAGAGATTTCGGAGTGGAAATGGTTGCGCATCACTATGGATTTTGTTGTTGGGCTTCCACGGACTCAACAGAAGTTTGATGCAGCTTGGGTGATTGTGGATAGGCTGACCAAGTTAGCTCATTTCATTCCTTTAATGACTATCTATTCTTCTGATCAAATGGCTCGAGTTTATATCCGTGAGATTGTCAAGCTTCATGGCGTGCCAGTATCTGTCATATCTGACCGATGTACGCAGTTTACATTGTGGTTCTGGAGAGTCGTACAACATGATTTAGGTTCTTGGGTTGAGTTGAGCACAACATTTCACCCTCAGACGGACGGACAGTCTGAGTGCACTATTCAGATACTAGAGGATATGCTCTGTGCGTGTGTGATAGAGTTTGGGGGTTCTTGGGATCAGTTCTTGCCACCTGAGAAGTTTACCTACAACAATAGTTATTAGTCGAGCATTCGTATGGCACCGTATGAGGCTCTGTATGGTAGGCGGTGTCGGTCTCCAGTGGGTTCGTTCGAGTGGGGCGAGGCTAGGCTATTGGGTACAAACTTGATTCAGGATGCATTGGAGACGGTTAAGGTGATTCGGGATCGACTTCGCACAACCCAGTCCAGAAAGAAGAGTGATGCATATCGGAAGGTTCATGATGTTGTATTCATGGTTGGAGAGCGAGTCTTGCTTCGGGTTTTTCCCTTGAAGGGTGTTATGAGGTTTACAAAGAAGAGCAAGTTGAGCCCAATGTTTATTGGCCCATTCGAGGTATTGCGACGTGTTGGGGAGGTTTCTTATGAGCTTGCCTTGCCTCCCAGCCTAGCAGGAGTCCATCCAGTATTTCATGTTTCTATGCTCCGAAAGTATCATGGTGGTCCGTGTCATGTGTTGGATTTCAGCTCAGTCCAGTTGGACAAGGATTTATATTATGTTGAGGAGCCGATGGCTATTTTGAACAGGCACGTTCGAAAGGTGAGATCAAAGAACATTGCTTCAGTGAAAGTTCAGTGGAGGGGTCAGTCGGTTGAGGATGCGACTTGGGAGACCAAACATGATATGCACAGCCGTTATCCTTGTTTTTTCACCACTTCACGTATGTCTTCATGCTCGTTCGAGGACGGATGATTGTTTTAAGAGAGGGAGGATGTAATAACCCGACCGGTCGTTTTGAGAGTAATAGCCCCAATACCCTATTTACTGCTTTCCCTGTATCTTTTTCTGCTTATCTAACTTACCAGGAGGTTTTGTTTGTGATTTCAGAGTGATTTGGGACACTTAGTACCTAAAGCGGAAGCTTAAGTTCTAGGATTTTGACCGTAGTCGGAACTATATGAAGACGACTCCGGAATGGAGTTTCATAGGTTCTGTTAGCTCTATTGGGTGATTATGGATTAAGGAGCGTGTCTGTATTGTGAATTGGAGGTCTGTAGCTGAATTAGGTTTGAAATGGCGAAAGTTGAATTTTTGGGAAGTTTGACCGGAAGTGGACTTTTTGATATCGGGGTCGGATTCCGATTCCAAAAGTTGAAGTAGGTTCGAAATTTCGAATATGACTTGTGTGCAAAATTTGAGGTCAATCGAACGTGTTTTGATAGGTTTCGGCATCAGTTGTAGAAGTTTGAAGTTTCAAAGTTCATTAAGTTTGGATTGGAGGGTGATTCGTGTTTTTCTTGTTGTTTGATGTGTTTTGAGGGCTTGAGTAAGTTCGTATGGCAGTTTAGGACTTGTTGGTATGTTTGGTTGAGGTTCTGGGGGCCTCGGATGAGTTTCAGATGCTTAACGGATCGAAATTGGACTTGTGTGAGTTGTTGAAGCTTTCAAGCTTCTGGTGAAATCGCACCTGCGGTGGGGTGACCGCAGGTGCGGACACGCACGTGCGGAAGAGGTCTCGCAGATGCGGCCCTGGTCTGGGTTAACAGTGGTCGCAGGTGCGACAATCGTAGCGCAGAAGAGGAGCCGCTCCTACGGAGAAGGGATCGAAGAAGCGGAAGGCGAGCTGAGTGAGGATTTCACAGAAGCAGACAAATGTCCGCAGGTGCGCACGCACAGGTGTGGCCCCCCTCATTGAAGAAGTGGACCCAACCCTCTTAAGTCAATTCTGCACCTGCGATGGAATTGCCGCAGGTGCGGCGTCGCAGATGCGACTAAAAGTTAGCAGGTGCGAGATCGCTGGGCAGAAAAGGCTAAGTTCGAGGGTTTTATCCCATTTTTTCATTTTGGGACTTTGAGAGCTCAGTTTTAGGCGATACTTTGAGGGATTTTCAGACGAAGCTATTGGGTAATGATTCTTAACTCATTTATGGTTATATTGCATTAATCTATAGGTGATTTCATCATTAATTAAGGAATTTCGTTGAGAAATTTGGGGAAAAAGTTGGAAAGTTCTTCAACTAAGTTTTTGAGTTTTGATTTGGATTTCAATATCGGATGTGGATAATTTTGGTACAAGTGAACTTGTGGTTTAATAGGTGTTCATATTTTGTGACTTTTACCCGATTCCTAGATGTGGGCCTGGGTCGTCTTTTTGGGGCGATTTTCGAAATGCTTGTTAAAGTCTTGATTTCATTTATTAGATTAAGTTTCTTATAGTTATATTTATGGTATGTAATTTCTTTTGGCTAGATTTGGGCCATTCGGAGTCGAAAAATCGAGGAAAGGGCATTCTAATTGATTGATTGAGCTTAGTTCGAGGTAAGTGGCTTGCCTAACCTTGTGTGGGGAAAATCCCCTTAGGATTTGGTACTGTTGTGATACTTCTGTGATATGTGAGCGACGTGTATGCGAGGTGACGAGTGCGTACATGGGCTAATTGTTGTAACAATTTGGTTTTACTGAATAGTAACTTATTACATCTTAATTCAGTTATACCAGCATGTGTAGTTGTCCTGGTTTAGCCTAATATCGCATGTCTACGTGTCTGAAATGCTTATTTGAAATCTGTACATCAAGCCTAGTTGATTTCCTATTTTTCCTTGATTTGCATCAGTCTTAACTGTAGAATTCTTGCTGCTAATTATTGTATTCGTCGGATTTGAGTTGTGTGTTTACTTTTGGGACTACGAGAAGTACCTCGGGAGATCCCCCCTGCACATTTACTTTTGGAACTACGAGGTGGTACCTCAGGATATCCCCCTGCACATTTACTTTTGAGACTACAAGGCGGTACCTTGGGAGATCTCCTTGCATATTTACTTTTGGGACTACGAGACGGTATCTCGGGAGATCCCCTGCTGTTTTATCCCTGTGTGTTGTACTGTTATTTTGATGTGGTTTCCTCTTTATTAAATTTCAGTCTTTTGTTACACTGTAATATTTTTCTGCTTTATTTATTATATATATATATACACCAGTAGGGCCCTGACTTGAACTCGTCACTACTCGACCGAGGTTAGGCTTGGCACTTACTGGGTACCGTTGTGGTGTACTCATGCTACTCTTCTACACATGTTTTGTGTGCAGATCCAGGTACTTCTTACCAGCCACGTCATCAGTGAGCAGTGAGATTTTTGGATACTTCAAGGTATATCTGCCATGTCCGCAGACCT
>AWOL01S0017740.1:54374-100536 GCA_000715115.1 Nicotiana otophora
GATATTACCTAATTAACTAATGAGTTATGGGATAAAATTAAAATCCCCCACCCCCACGTGGCAGCAAGCCACTACCCAAAACAATATGACTCTTAGTCATTATGGGTATGTGGCAACCGATTCCAACATAAGGATTTCTAAATCCAAGAAAGTTACATATCTTTGAACCATTAAAAGATATGTATCTTGGTAAAATCATGACCAAGGAGATAAAGAAAGCCTATACTTATCTTCCAACATTCTGAAAAGAATAGTAAGGCTCTACATAAGGCAAGGATCAAATTCAAAGATAGATAGGATACTACGTATCTTTCAATTCATATTCAAAGATATCAAATTCATTTCTTTGGCAAGGATTACATGGAAAGGAAGAACAAGGAATATAGGTGAGGGAACTTTTGAAGTTCATATGAGACCTCACGTTAACTACAGTGAAGGCAGTCATAGATTTGTAAATAGATTCATACGAAATTGCACTGCGTAATAACAACGGGATTTTGCAACTCTAAGGGAGTACAGTGCAATCCTTCTCAAGAATATCATACGGATTTTTCCCTACTCCAAGTATGTTAAGGCTATCCCTTCTTTCTTTTTGGCATGATCCAAATTATACAGAAGAAACGAGCAAACGCACAGTTTTCATAAACGACTCTATTCATAGAAAGACTAGGGGTCTCTATGTTCTTGATTCCCCATGTGACATATTATTATATCTTCTGTTCATGGGTCTCAGAATGATACGTAGTTGATAAAGTTTATACGAGAGGAATATTGAGATTACTAACATATTTCCATGCATTTCATTCATTTATACATGTACATTGACCCATGACTAGATGGCGTTATATACGCATATATATGTATATTATATTTATATGGGATATGGTAAAAAGGTTACGGCATTATATACGCACCACCACCTGATCAGCTGGTATACGTTGATGATTTGCCCACAGTGGCCGAAATGATATGATGGGATGCCCTCAGAAGCTTGATGATGTTATGAACATATATACCTATGTATGGTATGTCATTTATACGCATATGAATGACATTATAAAAATGAAATGATTCACAGAGCTTTGCAAAATACATGTCGAGTCTTTTACTCCATGTTTCTCTCATGTCTCTTATTTACTGATTTTTATTCCTTACATACACGGTACATTATTTCTACTGACGTCCCTTTTGCCTGGGGACGATGCGTTTCATGCCTGCAGATCCCGATAGATAGGTCGAGAGCCCTCTAAGTAGGCTACCAGCTCAGCGGATGATGTTGGTGCGCTCCATTTGCTTCGGAGTTTCTTGTTTGGTTAGTATGATTTAGACATGTATTGTTTGGTATGGCGGGACTCTGTCCCGACCTTTATGAAAATTATGTATCCTTAGAGGCTATGTCATGTATCTGAAAGATTGTACGGCCTTGTTGGCCTATGTTTTGAGTTTATTAATGATCATGTTGGCCTATTAGGCCCGTATGTCACGTGTATATGATGATGTAATAAGAAAACTACGTTACGTTGGTACTCGGTTGAGTAAGGCACCAGGTGCCCGTCGCGGCCCATCGGTTTGGGTCGTGACATTAAGCTTAGACTTGAAATAATGGAAATGGAAAATCTTACAAAAGAAATATTACAAGCATCCAATAAGAAATAACCAATTGGTGAATATTTCACAGAAGATGATAATTAAAAATAAATGATGACGAATCGATCAATCAATATGAAACAGAAAGTGGTACAACTGTAGCCAAACTTACAAAAGTAAGAGCCCAAAGCTACCATATTCCCATCACACTAAAAGTTAAAGATATCACGCTTAATAAATTAGCTTTACTAGACTCAGCCGCAGACTGAAACTGCATAATGGAAGGAATAATACCAACAAAGTAATTTGAAAAAAGTACTACAAAACCATACTCCGCTACAGGAGAAACATTAAAGATAAATTATAAGTTATCAAAAGCACACATATGTAATGATGGAATCTGTTTTATAAATAACTTCGTGGTAACTAGGGATATAAACGAAGCAATTATCTTAGGAATACCATTCATAACCCAGATCAAACAATATCATGATAACTTGAATGCAATTTGCACCACAGTATTACGAAAGGGAATAAAATTTCCATACCTAAACTTTATCTCAAAAGAGGAAAGTGCCTTTCTCAAATCAAGGACTATTTTTAAAATAAACCTACTTTCTAATCAAGTATACTATTTAAAAAATGATATAAAAGTTCACAAAATAGAAAAAACTTTAAAAACCCCGGGAATGGAAGAAAAGATTAAACATTTTCAAGAAAAACTCGAAATATTGGTAAAACTTTGAAAAGTTTTAATTATAATGAAAACTCATCCTTCATTCAAAAAATTAGATTTTCATAATAAACACAGATGGCTTCTTTAAAATATAAAAGAAAATTAAATAAATACATTTTTGAAGTAAATAATGATCTTTGCTTTCAGAAATCTATTTAATTTCTATAAAGAAGTTAATACGCCCAAAACATCTCTAGAGAGGTATTAGAAAATATTAGGTATAAACATCAAACCCTTGACAGACATACCAAACAAAAGATTAACTTTATTAATTATTTAAAAATCAATAAAAATAATATTAATAGGTGCACCTCCCAGTTCTGAAATGAATAATTCAGAAAAAATAAATTCTTAATGACATAAATCAATCTGTGGCAGTAACAAATATTGCCAAAATTGAAAGTGATTTACACAATTGGAATATTCCAAGAGAATCATATAATACAATATATCATACTGGTAAGTTTGATTTTATAAAATATTATAACATCTAAACATGTGAATCTACTGTTGCCATCAATAACTCGATATAAACAATCAAGTTACTGGCAGCACAAGATATCCAACAATATAGGAAAAAATATAATTTTCTCCATATAGGATTAGTACAAGTGGCAGTCAAACTGTAACGATCCGACCGGTCGTTTTGAGCTTTAGCGTGTCGTTCGGCGATTTGAGGCCTTGAGTAACTTCACTTAAGATATTATGACTTGTACGTGTAGTCGGAATCGAATTTCGGGAGGTTTGGAGTTGATTTGGGAGGAAAATTCTAAATTTAGAAGCTTTAAGTTGGAAGAATTTCCTAAGTTTGGGTTCTAGTGGATTTTGATGTTATCGATGTCCGTTTGGGATTCCGAGCCTAAGAACAGTTTTGTATGGTGAGTTTGGTCTTAGAAGCGTGTCCAGAAGTTGATTTGGAGGTCTGTAGGTCATTTCGGTGTCAATTGGCGAACGTTGAAAATTTGGATGATTTTGAGAGGTTTGACGGGAGTGGACTTTTCGATATATAGGTTGGATTCCGATTCCGTAAGTCAGAGTAGGCCTGTAATGTCAATTATAACTTGTGTGCAAAATTTGAGGTCAATCGGACGTGATTTGATAGGTTTCGACATCGATTGTAGAAGTTTGAAGTTTCAAAGTTTATTAAGTTTGAATTGGAGGGTAATTCGTGTTTTTAGCATTGTTTGATGTGATTTAAAGGCTTGACTAAGTTCATATGATGTTTTAGGACTTGTTGATATAATTGGTTGAGGTACCGAGGGCCTCGGTTGGATTTCGGATGGTAAACGGATTGAGTTTGGGCTTGGAGGAATGTTGGCGCTGTTGTCATCTGGTGTAACCTCACCTGCGAGGTTTTGGCCGCAGGTGCGAAGTCGTAGAAGCGGCGAGGAGGGTCGCAGAAGCGGTTCTGGGAGACCTGGGTTGTGCTCGTAGGTGCGAGAGTTTTTTCTGCATCTGAGATGGCGCAGATGCGGCCTCTTGGAGCGCAGGAGCGAGGTGGATTTGCGCATCTGCGATGTCGCAGGAGTGGGACATTGTCTGCATGTGCGTAGGGGCGGCCTCCAGTGTTTTCCGCAGAAGCGGTCTTAGTGCCGCAGAAGCGGCCTTTGGCTTCGCAGGTGCGAAAGTCGCCTGGGCAGAATGTATGAGTTAGCCAAATCGGGTTTTAGCTCATTTCAACTCTTTTCTCTCATTGGAGCCGGTCTTGGCTGCGATTCTGGAGTGCCATTTTGTCATCCTTCATGAGGTATGTATATCCCACATATTGTGAGTTTAATACATGGTTTATATATGGATTTAACCATGGAAAGTAGTATAAATTTGGGATTTTGAAGAAAAACCTAGAAATTTATATTTTTGGATTTTGACCACGAAATTGGACATGGAATTGGGAATAAATCATATATTTGAGTTCGTAGTGTTATGGGTAATGATTATCTTCAAAAAGTTTTGGAATCCGGGCATGTGGGCCCGAGGGTAACTTTATCGACTTTTTGAGCAGAGTTGAAAATTTGTTATAAATTGATTTATAATGAGTATTAGAGTATGTATTTATGAATTTTCAAATTGATTGACTACTTTTGGTGCGACGGGCATCGGGTTGAGTTGTTAGAGAGGCTTTGGAGCCGGTTATAGAACTTCGGAACGAAGTAAGTCTCCTGTCGAACTCTGTGAAAGGGAAACTACCCCTAGGTGTTGTAATTGATATTTGCTACTTGTTGCGGAGGCTACGTATGCACGAGGTGACGAGAGTCCATACATAGATATATTCATGTTATTGTCCGGGTAGACTCAGGTTCACGCCATGCTATAATTGTACTATTTGGGTTGTCTCTTGCCTATTTAGATTCCTTTACTACATGTTAAAATTTGAGACTAGACTTGTGTAGAGCGGTAGACTCATTATTGTAGAGATCGGACGAACTTTATGATTTTTGATGGAATAATTGTACTCCTCTTACGAATATTCCCCGCGTTACACGTTCTCATCGAAGGGATTTCCCCAAAGCTTTCCTAAAACTCACTTGTCCCTTCGTGAGTGGGGTCAAGGACCCACCAAAGCTTCTTATTCTAATGGGGTCGGGCCGTTCGCCTCGGCAGGATAGATACATCTATGGTTCGTGCCGTTCGACCCTCGGCAGTGTGCGCGCATCTTATGGGATCGGGCCTCTCACCTCGGCAGGATTTGTACCACACTCTTATGGGAGCAGTCCGTTCACCTCGACAATATATAATAGATATATCTATGGTGATATACCAGATTAAGATGGGATTGAGCCGTACGCCTCAGCATTTCTGTAAAATACTTCTATGGAATCATGCTTATTATTTGTCAAAAGGTCAGTGTATCTGGGAGTTTTCCTGATTTTAATTATGATGACCCATCTGGTGAGGTCCATTATATATACATATACACTCCGGTGGAGGAGGTAACTGCTAATCGAGAGTTGAGCTTATTGTTGAGAGAAGGATTATACCCCATAATTATACTTGTTTAATTCGTTTATTTACTCTGCCTCATATCTGTTTACTTCTTGATGTATCTGTCTTATTGGACAACTAGTAGGTGTCTATGTCGACCCCTCGTCACTACTTCTCTAGGGTTAGGCTAGATACTTACTGGGTACGCATTGATTTACGTACTCATGCTACACTTGCTGCACACTTTTGTGCATGTACATATATGTCTGGTGATCATTTGGGCGCAGAGGCACAGTTATTGTTGGGACTTACGGTGAGTTGCATTCCATGTTATGAACCCGCAGCATACAAAGTCTCCATTAGTGTTATTTAATACTCCTGTCTAATTTGTATTCTAGACAGATGTTGCCTTTATCATATTTCCTAGCTGATGCTCATGCACTTGTGACACCGGGTTCTGGGGGGGTTCTTTCAGGTTATTCATTATTGTGGTTCATGTTGATATTTTCAATTATTTCGTAAATTCTATTTTTACACTGTCTAATTAAGGAAAACTTTTGATTTCAAAAATACTAAAACGGGTAATTTAATTTGATAAATCAACGTTGGCTTGCCTGACAGTGGCGTTGGGCGCCATCATGACCCATCGTGAATTTTGGGTCATGACATAAACCTTTATATAGATTAGGTTTAGACACCCCTCTGTGTCTCTTATTAAGAGATGATAGATTATTAAACTTTGATGATTCATTATTAGGCGTCTTACAAAGTAACCTAGCCCAAGGACCGGTATACTTTAACTGTTATCCAAACTTTTCGGTTGACATAAATGACCAGAATATTTTGGATACCTTAACTCTTAATATAAAAAATAAAAACATGAATAGAAAAGTTAATATAAGAGAAATAGCCGTAATATACAGAGTATATTATAGACTAATGAAAACAACATTAGCCCCAAAGGCTAAAATCGAAAGTAATAAAGGAGTTAATATGCTCATGGAATCAAACCAAGAACATAGTAATACTTTCGTCCCCAGAATGATTCAGTGGGATGAAATCTTGTCAAAAGATGAATGGAGTTTTGATGCCATCACCCAACAAAAATACGAACCTGAGAGTTCTTTCATCGAACAAGTCATTCAATATCTAGCAGGAGCCATCGACTTAAAATTCTTAAGATCAGGCTCAGCTAGTGAAGCTTCTTCAAGTAGAAGAATGTCTATTACTAGACCTTCTTCTTCCACCATTTCAAGGACCATGAGTTTTATAATCAAGATTATAAAATAAATGCAGAATTTATAACATAAGCAAGAAACACTTACAAGTTTGTAGCTTTTATTCAAACATAAGCAAACATTTTTATATACTGGGAGAGAAGGGAGAGAGAAAATCTTAGGAAACTTTCTGATGCCTTAACGATTACATTTTGAAGATGTTATATAGACTTCTAAAAAATATTGAGTTAATGTAACTACCCGGCCGGTCGTTTTGAGAGTAATAGCCCCGATCCCCTATTAACTGCTTCCCCCGTATCTTTTTCTACTCATGTGACTTACCGGAAGATTTTGTTTTGGTTTCAGAGTCTTTTGGGACACTTAGTCCCTAAATAGAAGCTTAAGCCTTAGGATTTTGACCGTAGTTGGAACTGTGTGAAGACGACTCAGGAATGGAGTTCTGTTGGTTTCGTTAGCTCCTTTTGGTGATTTGGGACTAAGGGGCAAGGCCTCCGGGCTGAGCTGGCCAAGGCTTATCGAGATCAGAATGATTAGTCTGAGCAGGTAATGATGCTTTTGAAAGCCTATGGGCTTGATACCGGAACGATAGCTAACATTTCGATCTCACAGCTGCAGCAAAACATCGAGATGATCGGGAAGCTTCGTGAGGAGGTCGACGTGATAAGGATGGAGTCCTTGCGGTGAAAAGAAGGTATGAACCGCTTTGCTGCAGAAAAAGAGACTGCTCGAGCCCAGCTATCGTCGTCTGAAACCCAACTTCAGAAAATGAAGGAAAAAGGCCTGGTTCAAGCAAGAAGAATTAAGGAGCTTGAGGCTCGGTTGGCCTCTGTACTCGCCAAGGCCGAATCTGATGCTGAGAGGGGTGCACCTCCACATATTTCTCAGGCATATTGTGCTCCACCGGGTCCTCATGCCATGATTCCAGCACTAGCTACCGCCCCACCTGCTCAGCCAGCTCGAGGTGGAGGTCGGGGAGGTCGAGGTTGCCCTAGAGGGGTAGGTCAGGCCAGATATTATGCTCTTCCTACTTGTATAGAGGTAGTTGCTTTCGACTCTGTCATTATAGGTATTGTTTCGGTCTGTCGTAGAGATGTGTTAGTCTTATTTGATCCAGGCTCTACATATTCCTGTGTGTCCTCTTATTTTGCCCCGTATTTGGGCGTATCTCGGGATTCCTTGAGTTCCCATGTTTATGTGTCTACTCATGTGGGAGATTCTCTTGTTGTGGACCGCGTGTATCGGTCGTGTTTGATTGCGCTTAGTGGTTTTGAGACCAGAGCCGATTTATTATTGCTCAGTATGGTGGACTTTGATGTTATCTTGGGCATGGACTAGTTGTCACCCCATTATGTTATTCTTGATTGTCACGCTAAGACCGTGATGATGGCTATGCCAGGTTTACCGCGATTAAAGTGGAGGGGTACCTTAGAGTATACTCCCAGCAGAGTTATTTCATTTCTTAAAGCTCAACGAATGGTTGAGAAGGGGTGTGATGCGTGTCTAGCTTATGTGAGAGATGTCAGTATTGATACCCCTATAGTTGAGTCAGTCCCAGTAGTGAGGAACTTTCTAGATGTATTTCCAGCTGATCTTCCGGGCATGCCGCCCGGCAGAGATATTGATTTTGGCATTGAATTATTGTCGGGCACTCAGCCCATCTCTATTCCTCTGTATTGTATGGCTCCTCCTGAGTTGAAAGAATTGAAGGAGCAGTTATAGGAGTGGCTTGATAAGGGCTTCATTTGGCTCAGTATGTCACTTTGGGGTGCTCCTATCTTATTTGTGAAGAAGAAGGATGGTTTTATGCGGATGTGTATTGACTACCGCAAGTTGAACAAAGTTACAGTGAATAACAGGTATCCATTGCCTCGTATTGATGATTTATTTGATCAGCTATAGGGTGCCAGAGTGTTTTCCAAGATTGACTTACGTTCAGGCTCTCATCAGTTGAAGATTCGAGAGCCAGATATCCCGAAGACTGCTTTTAGGACTCGGTATGGTCACTACGAGTTCCTTGTGATATCATTTGGGCTGACCAATGCCCCAGCAGCATTTATTCACTTGATACACATGTGTTCCAACCCTATCTTTACTCATTCATCGTTGTGTTTATAGACGACGTTCTGGTGTACTCCCGTACTCGGGAGGATCATGAGTAGCACCGGATGACAGTACTTTAGACCTTGAGAGAAAAGCGGTTATATGCAACATTTTCAAAGTGTGAGTGTTGGCTTGACTCAGTGGCATTCTTGGGTCATATAGTATTGAGTGATGGGATCCAGGTGGATCCGAAGAAGGTGGAAGCAGTGCAGAGTTGGCCTAGATCGTCACCAGCTATGGAGATTCGGAGTTTTCTTGGTTTGGCAGGGTATTACCCTCGTTTTGTAGAGGGGTTCTCATCTATTGCCGCACCTATGACCAGGCTGACCCAGAAGGGTGCTCCGTTCAGATGGACAGAGGAGTGTGAGGAGAGCTTTCAGAAGCTCAAGACGGCTTTGACTACAGCCCCAATATTGGTATTGCCTACAAGTTCGGGGTCTTATACTGTATATTGTAATGCATCGCATATCGGTCTCGGTGCGGTGTTGACGCAGGACGGTAGGGTGATTGCCTACACGTCCAGACATCTGAAGGTGCATGAAAAGAACTATCCTATCCATGACCTTGAGTTAGCGGCTATTGTTCATGCCTTGAAAATTTAGCGGCACTATTTGTACGGTGCCCCTTGTGAGATTTACACCAATCACCGGAGTTTGCAGTATCTGTTCAAACTGAAGGATCTTAACTTGCATCAGCGGAGGTGGTTGGAGCTACTTAAGGACTATGATATCACCATTTTGTACCATCTGGGAAAGGCCAATATGGTGGACGATGCTTTGAGTCACCGGGCAGAGAGTTTGGGGAGTTTAGCATATCTACCAGCAGCAGAGAGGCCATTGGCGTTGGATGTTCAGACCTTAGCCAACCAGTTTGTGAGATAGGATATTTCTGAGCCGAGTCAAGTATTGGCTTGTGTGGTATCTCAGCCTTCTCTTTATAATCGTATCAGGGAGCGTTAGTATGATGAGCCCCATCTGCTTGTACTTAAGGTTATGGTTCACCATGGTGATGCTAAGGCGGTCACTATTGGGGATGATGGTGCATTGAGGATGCAGGGCAGGCTATGTGTGCCTAATGTAGATGGTTTGCATGAGTTGATTCTCCAGGAGGCTCACAGCTCGCGATAATCCTTTTATCCGAGTGCCGCGAAGATGTACCGGGATTTGAGGCAACATTACTGGTGGAGAATAATGAAGAAGGACATAGTGGAACATGTAGCTCGGTGTCTAAATTTCCAGCACATGAGGTATGAGCATCAGCGGCCAAGTGGGTTACTTCAGAAGTTAGAGATTCCAGAGTGAAAATGGGAGTGGATCACTATGGATTTCGTTGTCGGGCTTCAACGGACTCAACAGAAGTTTGATGCAGTTTGGGTGATTGTGGATAGGTTGACCAAGTCAGCTCATTTCATTCCTTTAATGACTATCTATTCTTCCAAGAAGTTGGCTTGAATTTGTATCCACGAGATTGTCAGGTTTCATGGTGTACCGGTATCTATCATTGCTGACCGGGGTACACAGTTTACATCAAGGTTATGGAGGGCTGTACAGCAGGAGTTTGGTAATCGGGTTGAGTTGAGCATAGCATTTGACCCTCAGATGGACGGACAGTCCGAGCGCACTATTCAGATATTAGAGGATATGCTCCGTGCGTGTGTGATAGATTTTGGAGGTTCTTGGGATCAGTTCTTGCCACTTGCGAAGTTTGCCTACAATAACAGCTATCAGTCAAGCATCTAGATGGCACCGTATGACGCTCTGTATGGTAGGCGGTATCGGTCTCCAGTGGGTTGGTTCGAGCCGGGCGAGGCTAGATTATTGGGTACAAACTTGCTTTAAGATGCCATGGATAAGGTGAAGGAGATTCAGGATCCACTTCGCACAGCCCAGTCCAGACAGGAGAGTTATGCGGATCGGAAGGTTCGCGATGTTGCATTTATGGTGGGAGAGCGGGTCTTGCTCCGGGTTTCACCTATGAAGGGCGTTATGAGGTTCGGGAGGAAGGGCAAGCTGAGCCCAAGGTTCATTGGTCCATTTGAGGTGTTGCGGTGAGTTGGAGAGGTTGCTTATGAGCTTGCCTTACCTCCCAATCTAGCAGGAGTTCATCCGGTATTTCATATTTTTATGCTCCGAAAGTATCACGGTGATCTGTCTTATGTGCTGGATTTCAGCTCCGTCCAGTTGAGGAGCCAGTGGCTATTTTGGACAGGCAGATTTGAAAGTTGAGGTCAAAGAACATTGCTTCTGTGAAGGTTCAGTGGAGGGGTCAGCCGTTCGAGGAGGCCACTTGGGAGATCGTAGCCGTTATCCTCATCTTTTCACCACTTCAGGTATGTCTCTATGCTCGTTCGAGGATGAACGATTATTTTAAGAGGGGGAGAATGTAATGACCCGGCCAGTCGCTTTGCGAGTAATAGCCCCGATCCCCTATTAAATGCCTCCCCCATATCTTTTTCTTCTTATGTGACTTACCGGGAGGTTTTGTTTAGGTTTTAGAGTGTTTTGGGACACTTAGACCCTAAACGGAAGCTTAAGCCTTAGAATTTTAACCGTAGTCGAAACTGTGTGAAAACGACTCCGGAATGGAGTTCAATTGGTTTTGATAGCTCCGTTGGGTGATTTTAGACTTAGGGGCGTGTCCGGATTATGTTTTGGAGCTCTGTAGTTGATTTAGGCTTGAATTGGCGAAAAGCTAAATTTTTGGAAATTTTGATCGGTAGTGGACTTTTTGATATTAGGGTCGGATTCCGATTCCGAAAGTTGGAGTAGATCCGTAATATCAATTATGACTTGTGTGCAAAATTGGAGGTCAATCAGACGTGATTTGATATGTTTCGGCATCAGTTGTAGAAATTTAAAGTTTCAAGTTCATTATGTTTGGATTGGAGGGTGATTCATATTTTTGTTGTTGTTTGAGGTGTTTTAAGGGCTCGACTAAGTTCGTATGGTGTTTTAGGACTGGTAGGTACGTGTGGTTGAGGTCCCAGGGGCCTCGGGTGAGTTTCGGATGCTCGTAAGGCATTTGAAAGGCCAGCTGGAGTTGTTCTTCACGTTAGTGAATATGGGGATGCGTTCCCGAAGGTTTGAGGATCAGTGCATCGCGAACGCCAGAAGGACATCGCGTTCGCGTAGAGGAAGTGGAGCATATGGGAACCCCAAGGATTTGTTCTATGCGTTCGCGTAGCGGGTGTCGCGCTCGCGAAGCATCAGGAAGTGAAAGGTACGCGTTTGTGAAAGGTCCCTCGCGTTCGCGAAGGATGAATTTTGGTCAGTGGGATTTTGTTATACGCTAACGCGAGGGTGTGGCCGCGTTCGCGAAGAAGGATTCACCTGGGCAGAATAAAACATTTCAAAAATGAGGGTTTTGCCATTTTTATCAAAAACTTGAGTTGGTGGGAGCTCGGATTTGGACGAGATTTTGAGTGATTTTCAGAGACATCGATTGGGTAATGATTCTTCACTTGATTTTGGTTATATCCCACTAATCTATCATTAATTGCGTCATTTAATTTCGAATTTGGGGTGAAAATTTGGGGAAAATGGAAAGAAGTTCTTCAACCAAGATTTTGGGTTTTGATTTGAATTTTGTCATCGGATTTGGATTATTTTGGTATGAGTGAACTCGTGAGTGAATGTGTGTTCATATTTTGTGACTTTTATCCGATTTCGAGATGTGGGCCCGGGGAGGCTTTGATTGAACTCTTGCTTTAGCTTTGATTTTATTAATTAGGTTAGTTTCTTATAGTTGTATTTATGGTAAGTAATTGATTTTGGCTAGATTTTGGCCATTCAGAGTCGGATATTCATGGAAAAGGCATTGTTACCAATTGATGGAGCTTGGTTCGAGGTAAGTGGCTTGCCTAACCTTGTGTGGGGAAAATTCCATTAGGATTTGGTACTGTTGTGATATATGAGCGCCGTGTACGTGAGGTGACGAGTACGTACACGGGCTATTTGTTGTAAAACCCGATTTATTTTACTGAGTAGTAACCTGTTTGTTTTTCTTTAATTTGAGTTATACCGTTTAAATGAGTATTAGTATGTTTTCATTCTTAATTGAGCTATTCCAATATGTGTAGTTATCCTGTTTAGTCTAATATCGCATGTTTACGTGCTTTAACTGCTTATTTGAACTCTGTGAAGCATGCCTAGTTGATTTCCTGCTTTTCCTTGTTCTTTATCAGTATAACTGTAGAAATTTTGTTGTTAACTGTCGTATTTATCGGTTTGAGTTGTGTGTTTCCTTTTGAGACTACGAGGCGGTTCCTCTGGAGTTCTCCCTGCACATTTACTTTTGAGACTACGAGGTGGTTCCTCGGGAGTTCTCTCTATATATTTACTTTTGAGACTACGAGGAGGTACCTCGGGAGTTCTCCCTGTATATTTATTTTGGGACTACGAGACGGTATCTCGAGAGATCCTCTGTTGTTTACCCCTGTGTGTTGTACTGTTGCCTTGTTGTTTACCAGAGAGTTGACTTTTGAGAAAATGATACCGGAATGGAATTTTGATGATGTCACTAGCTTCGTATGTTGATTTCAGACTTAGGCGTATGTACGGATTAGGATTTGGACGTCCGTAGGACAATTCGACGCATTTTGGCAAAAGTTGAAAAATAGAAGATTTTTGGAGAGTTCGACCGAAGGTTGAATTTTTGATAATGAGGTCGGATTTCAATTCTGCAAATTGGAACAGCTTCATTATATCATTTATGACTCATGTGGAAAATTTGAAATCATTCTGGATTGATTTGATACATTTCGGCGCAAAATATAAAAGTTGGAAGCTTTGAAAACTGATAATTCGATTCGATGCGCGATTCATAATTTCGGCGTTGTTTGACATGGTTTGAAGCCTCGACTAAGTCTATATTGTATTTTGGGATGTGTTGGTATAATTGATTAAGGTCCCGAGATGGATCCCGGATAGTTAACGGATCAATTTGGACTTGAAGCAAGTTGCTGGAAAAATGGGCAACGGCTGGTGGAATCGCTTGTGCGATGCCTTGGTCGCAGAAGCGACATCACAGAAGCGTGAAGCTCATCGCAGAAGCGCCTGGGAGCGTACTGGGTAGAGGTCTCAGGTGCGAAGCAATTCCCGCACCTGCGTGATCGCAGAAGCGAGCAGAGAAGGTGCAGAAGCGGAAGGCATCGCAGATGCGCACTGGACATCGCTGACGTGATATGCGGAGATGCGGCATTCTGTTCGTAGGTGCGAGCTTGGGCTGGGAAGTGAGGATCACAAATGCGAGTTTTGTCTCACAAAAGCGAGACCGCAGATGCTGCATATTCATCCACAGAAGCAAAAAAAGACAGAAACATAAGGTGTCGAAAATCAGTCATTTTTTCATTTTCGATTGGGATTTTTGGAGCTCGGTTCTTGGGCGATTTTGAGGAATTCTTCATGACTTAGACTGGGGTAAGTGTTCTACATCCGAAAGTGATTATATTTCATATATTCATCGTTTAATTCGAGTTTTAATGGAGGAAATTGAGATTTTTGTAAAACTTTTCAAAAATAAAAATTCTAGATTTGGAAGACGATTTGTTATTGGAATTCGATAAAATTGGTATGATTGGGCTCGTATCGGAATGGGTGTTCGGATTTCGTAAAACTTTTGTCGGCTTCCGAGAGGTGGGCCCCGCGTTAACTTTTGATTGATTTTTAATGTAAAATTTTAAGTCGATGTTTTATTATCCGGAATTATTTCCGATGAATTTTTAATGAAGTTATAGAATTAATTTGGATATATTTGAGTTGTCTGGAGGTCAATTCAAGCAAGAAGGCTATTTTGGAATATTGGCCGAACTTCAAAGAGGTAAGTATCTTGCCTAACCTTGAGTGGGGGAATTACCCCTTAGGCATTGAGTTGTATGTGCCATTTGTGTAATGTGAAAGCCGTGTACGCGAGGTGACGAGTACGTACTTGGTTTATATGTGCAAATTATGTCGATTAAAATTCGTAGACACCCTTAAGTACAAAATTGGAAATTGTTGGTACTTATAAATCCTTTATTGTCATTCCTCATTCCTTGTTTGTTTAGTTTGTAATTTATATGATAATTTGGTGTGATTGCCACTTGGATTTTTATGTGAATTCTGTGCGTTTGTTGATTTGATATTTCTTGGAAATAATCACATTATGGATTTTTCATTTGCAAATAATTAAGTAAATAAGTTTAAATTGAGGCGTTAATATATTTATCAAAATTTAGATTTAAGAAGAGGTTGTTCTTGCTGAGTTATTCTCCCGTCTTTGCTTATGCATATTTACTTTGGGACTACGAGGCGGTACCTCGGGAGATCTCCCTGTACTGCATATTTACTTTGGTACTACGAGGCGGTACCTCGGGAGATCCCCCTATCTTGCATATTTATTTTGGGATTACGAGGCGGTACCTTGGGAGATCCCCCTGTCTTGCATATTTACTTTGGGACTACGAGGCGGTACCTCAGGAGATCCTCCTGTCTTGCATATTTATTTTGGGACTATGAGGCGGTACCTCGGGAGATCCCCCTATTGAGCGTTTACATTTGGGTTTACGAGGCGATACCTCGGGAGCGCCCCTATTGTTTACCTCTATTTGTTGTGCTCTTAGTTATCTGTGAAGTAACCGTCGTTCATTCATCAGTCATTTCATTAAATTATTATGTATTCTGTCTTGTGAATTGCCCGTACGGTTGGGATAGAAATATGGGCACGACGTGCCGTGAAATATGAAAGTGGGCTGACACCCGAGACTTTTAGGATTATGAAGTGAGGTGTCAACCAGTGATTTCACTTAAAAGAATTATATTCGAAAGGAATGGTTTTTATTTAAAAGAATTATATTAGAAAGGATTTTATTTGAAAGAATTTTATTTGAAAGGAAAGGTTTTACATGAAAGAATTATATTCGAAAGGTTTTATTTTAAATAATTATATTCAAAAGGTTTTTATTTGAAAGAATTATATTCGAAAGGAAAGGTTTTTATTTAAAAGAATTATATTAGAAAGGATTTTATTTGAAAGAATTTTATTTGAAAGGAAAGGTTTTACATGAAAGAATTATATTCGAAAGGTTTTATTTTAAATAATTATATTCAAAAGGTTTTTATTTGAAAGAATTATATTCGAAAGGAAAGGTTTTTATTTAAAAGAATTATATTCTAAAGGTTTTATTTAAGAGAATTATACATGAAAGATATTTATTTGAAAGAGTCATATTGGGAGATATTTATTTGAAAGATTTAAATTCATAAGATATTTATTTCAAGGAAGTATATTCGAGATATATTTAATTGGTAGGGTTACATTCTAAAGATTTTTATTTGGAAAACTTATAGAGAAAAGATGTATATTTTGAAGGACATGATTAATTGGTTGTACTTGTCTTTATTATTCGTGTGAGCAATATTTATGGTGTTGTTGTTGCCTTGCTGTTTATGTCACTAGTTGATTATTGTTGCTATCACTGCTACCTATTTCTATTATATTTTGTATGATATGTTGCACAAGTTGTTACACTAGGGAGTGTCTTGACTGTACCTCGTCACTACTCCACCGAGGTTAGTCTTGATACTTACTGGGCACCGACTGTGGTGTACTCATGCTACACTTCTATATATTTTTGTGCAGAGCCAGGTATTGGAGATATCGGACTCGGACAAAGTTAGAGTGTGATCGCATGTCGCGCCTAAACTCGGGAAGCGCGACCAGCGCTCAACCGAGTGAACTCGGTCGAGCAAGCCTGTTAGATACTTTCTATCCAATTAACCCATGATCAAGAAAAGACGTGATTTCATTAATTATATAGTAGGAATCTCATTCATACAATCCTAAATAGTTTCATTAATCATTGCGCCTTTAAGTCTCAAAATACACATTTTTTATAGTTCGAGTGGAACAAGTGATCAAACACAACATAACTTGTTTAATATTCCTAACACCCATAAACAACCCGCATAGTGTCAACGGATCCTCTAAAGATACAAAAGAGAGTAAAGACGGTGCCGGCAACAAGGCCCCAACTATACCTAAAACAGTGACCATAATATAAACAAAAGATACAATGCATGACCCCGGAATGAAATGGGGCTCACCGAGTCCGCTGAGAAGAGGATGCAGCACTATTTGTGATCAGCATTGTCTGCTATGTAACCACCTGCATCTATTTAAAGATGCAGCGCCCTCGGCAAAAGGGACGTTAGTACCGTCGAATAACACTAGTATGTATAGCTAAATACCAACTCAATAGAATGAATAATAATACAACAGTCAAAAATTCAATAAGAGTTTTCAAATAATATTAAAACATCAATTTAAAGGTCACATAAATTTTCAAGTCAACTTCCACGTTATTAGGTTGTGTGATCTTTAGGGTCGATATTCCACAATTCACAATGCCTCCGTAGTCTTACACATAGTCCGATCTCGACCTGATCAGCTAGGTCGTCTCATTTGAGACATCAACCATAACCACAATTTCAATTATCATTTCCAGCAAGGTACCACCATATGTGTGGCATGGCGTCCGATCACGGCCCGATCTCACTCAAGACGTTACCATTTTCAGTCAACCATCTCACATCATACTTCTTTCATATCTATCAATTCATTGGCACTAGTGATCATGATTACAAAGTCATTATTCTTGGCACTTGGCCGTATTTTATAATTCCAGACCCCTTTTCCACATTCAATATCATTATCATTATCAACAATAATAAGGCTTCTCATTCAAGACATTAAATTCACATATGAGCAATTTGGGAATGATAGGCACATAGAGGCTTTTCATACAAATTGGGCATAACAACCTTTATTTCAATCTTGACATGAAGTCTTAACATTTCTAACACATATTCCACATTTTTGAACACATCCTCAATAACAGGATAACATGATGAAGCATTTAGAATAAATATTGAACTTACATCCTTCAACACAAACACATTAGAAATCGTCAATTCTATAATGATCAAGGGCTTACTCCAATTACATGAACACTGTGGGATTCGATTCTAAGAAGAAGAGGGGTTTAGCCAACATACCTCAATTGAGCTTCTTAAAACTCTAAGATGTTCCGTAACATTAGCCACTTCAGTCTATTTTAGCAATATAACAAAATTGAACCAAAATTAGGAAGATGAACATGGTTTTAGCTCATTTAAGCATATTATCAAACACTAGGTGTGCATCAATGTTTTAAGGCCCTTTTTTGTGGAAGCTACCATCATTCCCCAACCCATTCTCTATCATATTTAGCTCACAATCTTCCCACATACTACAAGGATACATGCATGCAAGGTAAGCACTCCCATCCCCATGAATTATCTTACTAAAGGCCCATTCTATTTACATTTTAAAATTAAGAGTTTGGGTGATAGAATCTTACCTCTTAGGAAGAAGACCTAGGTGAATCTCTTGATAATCTTCAAGATTTTAAGTGAGAATTGAAGACCAATATGATGAAGATAACTTCTCTCTCTAGGACCCTCTCTCTCTCTCTCTCTAAACATATCAGAAAATATGATCAAAATGGTCTATGGGATATGTTTTAACGGAATAGGGTCGGGTTTAAAAACTCCAAAATTGAAGCTCCAGAACGGGTTCTGCGGTCACATATGTGACTGCATAGTTGTTATGCGGTCCGCAAAATGACCGCAAAAATGGGGGCCAGAACTGGAAAGAATCTGATCTGGTTTGCGGTCACTATGCAGCCCGCAGACCTGTTCTGTGGTCGCATAATTCAGAACGGTTTTGCAGTCGCATAATACACCGCAGAACTTCCCTCCAAAAAATCCTAAGGAAGGATATGCGACGAGAATGCGGCCCACAAAACGGTTATGCGTTCGCATAATGGTTGTAAAATTGAGCATAAAAAATGCCTAGAAATCTGCCCCACTCTACGACCAGTCTGCGGTCCGCATAGTGGTTCTGCAGTCGCAAAATGGGATGCAGAAATGCGTACTTCTACCCAATATTTTCCTTCAACTCCCAGCACACTATTTAATCCAAAAAGCCCGAACCTCTATGCCTACTTTGGCATCACGAAACCCGGGTTTTTAGGAAATATTTTACGGGGCCTTACAATTCAAGGTAGAGCTGCTTGGTCATCGCAGTCCCTTGGAGTCTTTCTATTTTATTGTACTGTTAATTATTATTCAAACAGTATTTAGTATTCGATACTTGAGATCAGTTCATGTATTCAGTTAGAGTTTGTGACTCAGTATTACCAGTCTTTGGAGGTTGTTTATAATTATTTTCGTTGTTGGTTTCGATTTTCTAATTCAAAAAAAAAGAATGTCTTGAATTGTAATTATAATCGGCTTACTTAGTCTTAGAGACTAAGTGCCATCACGATGCCTGTGGTGGAATTTTTGGTCGTGACAAGTTGGTATCAGAGCTCTAGGTTCATAGGTTCTATGAGTCATGAACAAGTTTAGGAGAGTCTTGCGGATCGGTACAAAGACGTCTGTACTTATCTTTGAGAGGCTACCAAATTGTTAGGAAATTTCCACTTCTTTCATTCCTATCATGCGAATTTGTTGATTTTGGAATTTGATCCTTTGTATCTCCATTATCTCACAGATTGTGAGGACACGTGCTACCGGGTCAGCTAAGCAGACACCCGCGCATTCTGCTAGGGCCGCAAGAGGCGGGGGCCTAAGTAGGGGCCAAGGTAGAGGCCGAGTAAGGGCACGTGTTGCAGCTAGAGCACCTGTTAGAGCAGCCGTTGATGAGCCGCCAGTAGCTCTAGTTGGGGGACAGGCACTAGAGACACCTTTTGTTACCCGCGGACATCAGGAGACCTTAGCACAATTCCTGAACATGTTTGGTACATTAACTCAGGCGGGATTGATCTCCGTTTCATCAAATATTTCACAGATTGGGGGAGGAATTCATACTCATACCGCCCGCACTCTAGAGCAACAGGTTCATATTGGTCAGGTTCCGGGTGTGGTGCCGGTACAACCTGTTATTCCAGTTCAGCCTGAGGTCAGGCTAGAGGAATCAGAAGAAGAACAAAAGAGACTTGAGAGATTTAAGAGGTAGTCCACCTACCTTCTATGGCACAACTACCGAGGATGACCAGGGAATTCTAGAAATGTGTCACAGTATTCTCTTTACCATGGGTATTGTGGAAGTGAGCGGAGTTACCTTTACTACATTTTAGCTGTCAGGAACAGCGTATCAATGGTGGCAAGTTTATGAAAAAGGTAGACCAGCCAATGCAACACCACTAATTTGGGCTCAATTTTCAAAGTTGCTTTTGAAAAAGTTTGTTCCCCAGACTCTCCGGGATGCATAGCACGGAGTTTGAAGGGTGGCATCGGGGCATCATGACTGTGTCAGAATATGCCATTAGGTTCAGTGAGTTAGCCCGTCATGCACCTGTTTTGGTTCCTACAGTCAGAGATCGAGTATGCAGATTCATTGAGGGGCTCGATTATGATCGTAAAATATGCATGGCTCGAGAATTGCAGTCTAATACTCCATTTCAGCAAGTAGTAGAGATTGCTAGAATGTTAGAATGTGTTAGGAACGAAAAGGGAGTCTAAGGAGGCCAAGAAGTCTCAAATTTCTGGAGGATTAAGTGGATTATACTCTGCATCTAGCATTCATCATGGCAGAGGCTCGATCAGTCGGTCAGCCCAGTCCGCAATTCAGATTACTTGTAGTCCTCCAGTTAATACTTTTAGTGCAGTACCGGCACAGGGTTCTTATAGTAGTTATTCCAGTTATTCGGCATAGACTTAGTACGAGCAAGCGCGACCTCATAGGGGTTGTTATGAGTGTGGTGATACTAGGCATCATGAGAGATTGTCCCAGACTTGGGAGAGATGGATTCATTAGAACACTCGGGATACTTGCTCTATTCCAGTTACTACCCCACATGCACGACCAGTTAGGGTGGAGTACATGCGGGTAGAGGGCGCCCTAGAGGAGGAGGCCCAGCCCGTTGATATATTTATTATAGTGTGGCTGAGGCCACTACACCAGATGGTGTCGTTATAGGTATGATCCCGATTTGTTATAAAAGGATATTTTTCCTTAATTTGATTCGTTTCTGAATATTGAGGCAAGTCCTCCTATTATGCTCCGCTTATGGGTGAGCTTTGTAATTTTGTGACCCACTTATATATTTATCCCTGTTGGGAGATTTGATGATGTTAGCCCGTGTCGATCATTTTTATTTTGTATACTATTGAGGGCTATAAGTCCAAAAGTGACTTTCTAGTACTCACTACAGTGGGTTTTGATGTGATTTCAGAATAATTGATTTCAATTTTATTAATTATATGCCCTATTGGTATGTGGGTTCATTATGTGTTGTGAAAAACGGTTTACGAAATTTATTAAAAAGAAGAAAGAAAGGGAATGGAAAATTTCAGTTGGCACAATGTGCAAAATACCTGTGATTCAGAGTTGAGGACGAGATCCTTGTATTTTTTTATATGGTGTGAAATATTCAAACCGGTCTACAAGCCGGGGTGGAAGTTATATAAGGACGAGGTCCTTGTGGTGGTTAAAAAAAATTATGTGCTTAAATTCTTCCTTGTGTAATTAAATTTGTACTATAGTACTAATAGGGAGTCATGTTTGTTAGTATTATTTGATAATTTTGTATGTATTTTCTGTGTATATTTAGCTATATTCGTGCTATAAATATTGAGTCTTAGCCTACGAGATGAGTGCCCAGGTGGCGTTAAAATGTAACTCGTTAATTCGGGTAAATAATTAAGAGGTCTTCATGCCTCGCGTATTGCTGTAAGTGTTGTGAAAAATTTGAAATGAGATTTTCGTTAATATAAGATTAATTGAGGATGTTGGAATTAATTATGAACAGTTATTATCACCAGAGATGTGATTATGGTCATACGTATAATATGTGTGTAGGCACGAAATTGCTACCGCCGGTTGAGACTAACATAGTGTGTTAATATGGAAAATCATGCCTTTTGAAATTATGCCACGACCCAAAAATTCGCATGTTGTGATGGCGCCTATCTCAATACTAGGCAAGCCGACAACCTCAATAAATCACAATAATCTCTTAAGTTTGAAAATATAATATTTAAAATCAATCTAAAAATCTCACAAATATTGATATAAAATACTCCCAAAACCCGGTGTCACTGAGTACATGAGTATCTAAATAATAACAAGTCTGGTTGATAAGAACACTATCTGAAAATATAGAATAATATAATAACTGAAAGAAAATAGAGTCAAGGTTTGCGGATGCCAAGCAACTACCTTAATAGTCTTTAACAGGTAAGTCCTCAAATCTGGCAACTGTCGTATCCGGAAGTACCTGGATCTGCACACGAGGTGCAGAGTGTAGTATGAGTACAACAAACTCAATAAGTAACAATACTAACCTTGTAGTATGAGTACAACCAACTCAATAAGTAACAAGACTAACCTCTGGCTGAAAGTGGTGACGAGCTCAACAGGTACAGTCTAGTACAGAAATAACCGTACAGAAATGCAGGCATGCTTTCCAGTTCAACAGTTAAAGTCAGTACAGGAAAAATAGATAAAATCTTCATGATATGAGGAATATTACATCTTTATATCATATGCTATATGTGATGTACCATAATGGAAACCTCGTGTACTCACACTCTTAGAATACTCAATCACTCAGTATTGTATATGGCCAATCCAGCCCAGGGAAGATCCATCCCCCATATATATATATATATATATATATATATATATATATATACACACACACACATACACACATCAACTGACAGTCAGTCACTCAGTACTGTATAAGGCCAATCCAGCCCAGGAGAAGATCCACCCCAAAATATAAATGATTCGGACAAGATCTATGTCTAGGGAAGATCCATCCTTAATATAAATGCTTCGGGCAAGATCCCTACCCAGGGAAGATCCATCCCTCAATATAAATCAACCCGCGCTCAATGTGGCGGTGCAAACTACGGAGGGGCTCCTTCAGCCCAAGCGTTATAATAGCAAGATCCAGGTATAAATAGATAAATATGTTGCGGCCTGCAGCCCGATCCCATAAATATCACTCAAAATCTCCAGTCACTCGGGCTCTCAATGACATAAAAATCACCCTGACATGATGATATGATATATCAATAAATGACAACAGAGACTAAGATATAACATGCAAGTGATAGATTTGACCGAGTACAAAATTATAAATTTAAACAAATAATTCAACATCAATACGACCCATGTGGGTCCCAAAATATATCAGCGCGTAGCCTAAACATGATCTTTAATACGAATCTCAGCTCAATTTCTCTAGCACGTAGAGGATATGTGGATAATAATATTTATTTAATTATGCAACTCCACAAAATCAATTAAGTCACCATTTCTGTGGTGCGCGCCCACACGCTCGACACCTAGCGTGTGCGTCACCTCTAACAATTGATATAACACAAAATTCAGGGATTCATACCCTCAGAACCAAGTTTAGAAACGTTACTTACCTCAAACCGTATAATTCTTTACTTCGTTATACCCTTGTCTCGCGAATCGGCCTCCGAACACCTCGAATCTAGTCACAATTAATTTGATTCAGTCAATACAAATTATTGGAATTAATTCCATATAAAAATATTAATTTTCCAACAAAATCCAAAATTAACTCAAAAATCGGCCGTTAGGCCCACCATACTAATTTTACCACGAGTCCAACCATACTAATTTTATCAAATTCCGACATCGACTTGACCCTCAAATCCTCAATTTAAGGTATAGAAAATTTCTACCATTTTCAACTCAATTCACAAATTTCATGATAAAAATAACAATAGATTCCTGTATTTTAACCAAAATCGATTTAGGAATTCTTACTCCCAATGATTACCTTGAAAAACTCTCGAAGAATCGCCTCACCCGAGCTTTCTTCGTCCAGAAATGGAAGAATGAGATGAAGTCTCATTTTTTGACTTTATTCTGCTGCCCAGGGGTTTCTTCTTCGCATTCGCGAACCTCCTCTCGCGTTCGCCATGAACAAATTCTTCAACAGCCATTTCCAAACTCTTCTCAGACATCCTATAGTACAATGGTCATAACTGTTTGTACAGTACTCCAAATGACAAATGGTTTAACTTTTTGAAAACGCGACATCAAGGGATACAACTTTCATGTTTTTCTCATCTCCCAATTCCTTATAGATTTCGAGATATAAGCCTCCAACATCAGCCCCGTGCAGCACAAATTTCTTCTTCGCGATTTCCAAACTCTTCCTAGACAACCTGTAGTGTATCCACCATAACCTTTTGTAAACAACTCCAAATGCCAAAATATTTGCTTTTCTGAAAACTAGACACAAAGGGCAACAACCTTTATTTTTGGATCATCTCCAAATTTCTTTATAGATTGCAAGATATAAGCTTCCGAAGTCGGGTGACGGACAGGAATTCCTTTTTCGCGAACGTGAGAGTCTCTTTGCGAACGCGAAGAACAAAATCCCAGAAGCCAAATCCTTCTTCGCGAACGTGAAGAACAACACCAAACATTAGAAAACCAGCATCCAAAGTAGCCCAAAATGATCCGAAACACACCCGAGGCCCCCGGGACCCCAATCAAATATACCAACAAGTCCTAAAACACGATACGAACTTAGTCGAGACCTCAAATCACATCAAACAACACTAAAAACCCGAATTGCACCCCAATTCAAGCTTAATGAAACTAAGAAATTCCAACTTCTACATTCGATGCCGAAACCTATCAAATCAAGTCTGATTGACCTCAAATTTTGAACACAAGTCAAAAATGGCATAACAGACCTATGAAAATTTTCATAACTGGATTCCGACTCCGATATCAAAAAGTCAACTCCCCGTTCAAACTTCCAAACTTAAACTTCCTATTTTCTCGATTTCAAGCCTAATTTAACTACGGGCTTCCAAATAATTTTCCGGACACACTCCTAAGTCAAAAATAACCATACGGAGCTATTAGAATCATCAAAACTCTATTTTATAGTCGTTTACACATAAGTCGATATCCGGCCAACTATTCCACTTAAGCTTTACATCTTGGAACTAAGTGTTCCAATTTCGTTCAGAAGCCTCTCCGACAAGTCACATATTTATAATTGAACATAGGATAAGCAGTAAATGGGGGAATGGGGCTGTAATACTCAAAACGACCGACTGGGTCATTACATTCCCCCGCTCTTAAACAAACGTTCATCCTCGAAAGGGTTTAGAATTATATATGGAGTCTCAAATAGGTGTGGATATTTTCTCTACATCTCCCGCTCAGTCTCCCAAGTAGCTTCTCCGACTGGCTGGCCTCTCCACTGTACTTTCATTGAAGCTATGTTCTTTGATCTCAACTTTCGAACCTTCCGGTCCAAAATGGCCATCGGCTCCACGTCATAAGTCAAATTACCATCTAACTGCACTGTACTGAAATCCAAACATGAGACGGATCTCCGACATACTTACGGAGCATAGACACATGAAGCACTGGATGAACACCCGATAGATTAGGCTGCAATGCAAGTTCATAAGCCACCTCTCCAATCTTCTTAAGTATTTCAAAAGGCCCAATATACCTAGGACTCAACTTGACCTTCTTCCCAAATCTCATAACACCCTTCACAGGCGAAACTCAGAGTAGTACCTTCTCTCCTACCATGTAAGCAACATCGCGAACCTTTCGGCCGACATAACTCTTCTATCTAGATTGCGCCGTGTGAAGTCGATCCTGAATCAATTTAACCTTATCCAAAGCATCCTGAACTAAATTAGTACCCAATAAGCTAGCCTCACCCGGCTCATACCAACCCACCGGAGACCGACACCATATCTTATATAAAGTCTCATACGGAGCCATATGAATGCTAGATTGGTAGCTATTATTGTAAGCAAACTCTGCCAATGGTAGAAACTGATCCCAAGAACCCCCAAAATCTATAACAAAAGCACGTAGCATATATTCTAATATCTGAATAGTGCGCTCGGACTGTCCGTCAGTCTGAGGGTAAAATGTTGTACTCAATTGTACCTGTGTGCCTAACTCTCGCTGCACAGCTCTCCAAAACTATAATGTAAACTACGTGCCCCGATCTGCAATGATGGACACTGGCACACCGTGTAGGCGAAAAATCTCGCGGATATAAATCTCAGACAATCGCTCCGAAGAATAAGTAGTACCGATTGGAATAAATGTGCGGACTTGGTCAACTGATCTACAATTATCCAAACAACATCAAACTTTCTCAAAGTCCATTGGAGTCCAACTGCAAAGTCCATGGTAATACGCTCCCATTTCCATTTCGGAATTTCCAGTCTCTGAAGCAATCAGCCCGGTCTCTAATGTTCGTACTTCACTTGTTGACAATTTAAACATCGAGCTACAAACCCAACTATATCTTTCTTAATTTTTCTTTATCAATAGTGTTGTCTCAAGTCCTGTATGGCACCCAGATGAATGGAATACCGCAAATTGTGGGCTTATTCAAGAATCAATTCACGCAGCCCATCTACATTTGGCACACAAATCTGACCATGTATCCTTAATATCCCATCATCTCCGATAGTAACATATTGGGCATCACCGTGCTGAACTGTGTCCTTCAGGATAAGAAAATAGGGATCATCATACTGGCACTCTCTGATGCGGTCATATAAGGAAGACCGAGAAACCACACAAGCTAGTACGCAACTGGGCTCCAAAACATCTAATCTCACAAGCCGATTGGCCAAGGTCTGAACATCGATTGCAAAAGGCCTTTCACCAACAGGAATAAATGCAAGGCTACCCATACTCACTACCTTTCTACTCAAGGCATCGATCACCACATTGGCCTTCCCAAAATGATACAGAATAGTAATATCATAGTCCTTTAGCAGCTCCAACCATCTCCGCTGCCTCAAATTTAGATCCTTCTATTTGAATAAGTGTTGAAGACTCCGATGATCTGTAAATACCTCACAAGACACACCATACAGATAGTTCCTCCAAATCTTCAATGCATGAACAATGGATGCCAATTCTAAATCATGGACAGGGTAGTTCTTTTCATGTGGCTTCAATTGGCGCGAAGCATAAGCAATCACTCTACCCTCTTTCATTAAGACGCACCCAATACCAATATGAGAAGCATCACAATACATTGTATAAGAACCAAAAACTGAAGGCAAAACTATAACTGGAGTTGTGGTCAAGGAAGATTTGAGCTTCTGAAAGCTCTCTTCACACTCATCCGACCACCTGAATGGAGAACCTTTCTGGGTCAATTTAGTCATAGGTGCCGCAATAGACGAGAAACCCTCCAAAAAATGACGATAATAACCGACCAAACCAAGAAAACTTTGAATCTTAGTAGCTGAAGATGCCCTGGGCCAACTCTGAACTGCCTCTATCTTCTTCGGATCCACTTTAATTCCTTTACTGGACATTATGTGTCCCAAGAATGCCACCGAACTAAGCCATAACTCATATTTAGAGAATTTGGCATCAAGTATCTTCTCTCTTAGCCTCTGTAATACAATACCCAAGTGATGTGCATGCTCCTCCTGGCTACGTGAGTACACCAGGATATCATCAATAAATACTACGACAAATGAATCAAGATATGGCTGGAATACACTATTCATCAACTGCATAAGTGTTGTTGGGGCGTTGGTTAGCCCAAAAGACATCACGAGGAATTCATAGTGACCATAACGGGTCCTGAATGCTGTATTTAGAATATCTGAATCCTTAATCTTCAGCTGATGATACCCAGACCTGAAATCAATTTTGGAGAAGACCCTCACTCCCTGAAGCTGGTCAAATAAGTCATCAATACACAGCAAAGGATACTTGTTCTTGATTGTAACTTTGTTCAACTCACATCTGCATAGTACCATCTTTATTTTCACAAACAGAACTGGTGCACCCCTAAGCGACAAACTAGGCCTAATAAACCCCTTATCAAGAAGGTCTTGAAGTTGCTCTTTCAATTATTTCAATTTATCCAATTCCATACGATACGGAGGAATAGAAATAGGCTGAGTGTCCGGCACCAAGTCAATACCAAAATCAATATCCATGTCTGGTGGCATACCTAACAGGTCTGCAAGAAATAAATCCAGAAAGTGTCGCACTACCGGAACAGAATCAATAGTAGGAGTGTCTGTATCAACATCTCTCACAAAGGCCAAATATGACAAACACCCTTTCCTAACCATACGTTTAGCCTGCAAGTAAGAAATTACCCTGCTGGGAACATAATTTAGAGATCTTTTCCACTCGACCTTCAACAACCCTGGTATTGCTAATGTCACTACTTTTGCGTGACAGTCCAGAATAGCATGACATGGAGACAACTAATCCATACCCAAAATTATATCGAAATCAACCATGCTAAGCAATAAAGAGATCAACTCTAGTCTCCAGTCCCCCAATAGTTACCACACACGACCGATACACACGATCAACTATAATAGTATCGGCCACCGACGTAGATACACGAATAAGTAAAACTAACGACTCACGAGGCATATCCATATAATGTAAAAAATATGATGAAACATACGAATATGTGGAACCAGGGTCAAATAATATAGAAGCTTCCCTATGGCACACTGAGACAGTACTTGTGATCATTGTATTTGAAGCAACGACATCTGGCCTGGCAGGAAAAGATAGAATCAGGCCTGACCGCCACCTGATCGGCCTCCCCCTCTTGGGCGACCTCTAGCTGACTGAGCCCCACCCCGAGCTGGCAAGGCGGGTGGTGAAGCAACTGGTGCTGAAGTCGTAGCCTGACTCCTCTGCTGAGCTGAACCTCCCGTAAGGCGGGGGTAATATCTTTTTATGTGACCCAAATTTCCACATTCAAAACAACCCCTCTCTGAAAATGTTGGCAAGTTTTGAGGCGGACCTCGAGAACCAGAATTATCACAACCCAATTCTCCCTCAGTAAGATGTTGTGACAACACTTAGTCTCTACGACTAGGTAAGCCTAAGCAAATACGGAAATAACAAAATGGAAGTAAAACTTAACATCTAACTCCAATAGATAACTAAATAACTGGTAACAATGCAGCTTGGAATGTACAATAACCAACACTATAGTAATACACAGTATTCCCAAAACCCGGAACATCATAAGTCATATGCTACAGAAGAAAACTAGTATCTCTATACACCAAAGTCTAATAAAAGAAGTACGAAAGGTAAATGTCACAAGAGAAAGTAGAAGGGGACTTCGAGGTCTGCGGACGCGACAGATCAACCTTGAAGTCTCTGTACAGCAACAAGTACTCTCAGCTAATAGCGGGGCTGATAAGAAGTACCTGGATCTACACACAAAACATGTGCAGAATATTAACATGAATACACCACAACGGTACCCAGTAAGTGCCAAGCCTAACCTCGGTCGAGCAGTGACGAGGTCAGGTCAGCCCACTGGTAAATAATAAATAAGGTAGGAGAATATAAAGTATAATAAGAGACTGGAATTTGGCAAAAGGAAACACAACAAAGCAACAGTATAACACACAGGGGTAAAGCACGGGATCTCCCAAGATACCGTTTTGTAGTCCCAAAATAAATATACAGGGAGCACTCCCGAGGTACCGCCTCGTAGTCTCAAAAGTAAATATACAGGAAGAACTCCCGAGGTACTGCCTTGAGTTTTAAAAGTAAGTATGTAGGGAGAACTCCCAAGGAACTGGCTCGTGGTCTCAAAAGTAAATGTGCAGGGAGAACTCCCGAGGAACCGCCTCGTAGTCTCAAAAGTAAATGTGCAGGGAGAACTCCCGAGGAACCGCCTCGTAGTCTCAAAAGTAAACACACAGTTCAAACCAATAAATACAACAGTTAGCATCAAGATTTCTACAGTTATACAGATAAAGAACATGGGAAAGCAGGAAATCAACTAGGCATGCTTCACAGAGTTCAAATAAGTAGATAAAGTACGTAGTCATGCGATATTAGACTAAACAAGATAATCATACATACTAGAATAGCTCAATTAAGAATGAAAACAGACTAATACACATTTAAACGGTATAACTCAAATTAAAGGAAAAACAGGTTGCTACTCAGTAAAAGTAAATCGAGTTTTACAACAAATAGCCTGTGTACGTTCTCGTCACCTCACGTACACGGTGTTCACATATCACAACAGTACCAAATCCTAAGGGGATTTCCCCCACACAAGGTTAGGCCAGCCACTTACCTCGAACCAAGCTCAATCAATCGGTAACAATGTCTTTTCCATGAATATCCGATTTTGAATGGCCAAAATCTAGCCAGAACCAATTACATACCATAAATACAACTATAAGAATCTAATCTAATTGATAAAATCAAATATAAATCAAGAAATTAGAAAATCGCCACAAAAAGCCTCCTCAGGCCCACGTCTCGGAATCAGGTAAAAGTCACAAAATATGAACGCCCATTCACAGTCAAGCCCGGTTATGTAATTTGTTTTGGAATCCGACCTCAATTTAAGGTCTAAATCTCCATTTTACAAAAATCCCAAATTCTACCCATAACCCCCAATTTCCACCATGAAAACATAAGAGTTTTGGTTGAAATCCTAGGAAATGTAGTGAAAGATTGAAAGAAACTAGTGTAGAATCACTTACCAAAGATTTGGGGAAGAAAAGTTCTTTGAAAAATCACCTCTAGGGTTTCTTGTTTTGAAAATTTGAGAGAATGAACAAAATTCCCGTCTAAGTCCCATTTTGATCAATTGTAGATGTTGCATTTGCGACCTGATGCGAACCCCGCAAATGCGAAGATCCAATAGCAAATGTGAAGACCTTCACATCTCTGCTTCCATCGCATTTGCGATGAATTATTCGCAAATGCGAACATTGATCTTTCGCATTTGCGACCAAGCTTGCCCCAGCCCCACTTTGCAAATGCAAACTCTGGCTTCCCCGCAATTGCGACCTCTTGATCGCAAATGCGAACTCATGCTGACCCAGGTACTCTTTGCAAATGCAAAGCATTTGCTCGCAAAAGTGAGCCTGTCAGGATTGGGGAATGTTCGCAAATGCGAACACTGATCTCACAATTGCGAGATCAGACACCAGTTACAAGAAATTGCAGAACCACCTGAGTTTTCTAAGTCCAAACCACTCCATAGCCTATCCGAAACTCACTCGAGCCCTCGGGGCTCCAAACCAAACATGCACATAAGTCTAAAAGCATCATATGAACTTTCTCGCGCGATCAAATCGCCAAAATAACGCCTAGAACTACGAATTGAACACCTAATCAAATGAAATTTTCAGGTAAACTTTGAAACTTCTATTTTCACAACCAAACGTCTGAATCATGTCAAACCAACTCTATTTCTCACCAAATTTGACAGACAAGTCATAAATATAGTATTGGACTTATACCGGGTTCCGGAATAAAAATACGGACCCGATATCCAAAAAGTCAAACATTGGTTACATAATTCAAAGTCATTAAGCCTTTAACTTTCAAATTTGAACAAAGTGCGATAACGCAAGCTAGGGACTTCCGAATTCGATTCCGGACATACGCCCAAGTCCCAAATCACGATACAGACCCACTCAAATCGAGCTAACATAAAAGATTTTCTGGAAAAATACTCGAACTGCGCACGCAAATCGATGAAGGCTAGAATATGGTATTTAAGGCTTCAAAGTGTAGAATTAAGTTCTAAAACATAAGATGATCTATCGGGTCATCACATTATCCACCTCTACAATAACCATTCGTCCTTGAACGAACATGGAAAAGTACCTGGGCTGGTGAAAAGGTGGGGATATCTACTCCGCATGTCCGACTCGAACTCCCAAGTAGCTACCTCGATAGGCTGACCTTGCCACTGCACTCGAACTGAAGGATAACTCTTCGACCTCAACTGACGAACCTGCCGGGCTAAAATAGCCACCGGCTCCTCCTCGTAAGTCAAATCCTTGTTTAACTGGACAGAGCTGAAATGTAACACGTGGGATGGATTGCCGTGATACTTCCGGAGCATAGAAGCACGGAATACTGGATGAACCCTGCAAGACTGGGAGGTAAGGCAAGCTCATAAGCAACCTCCCCAACACGTCGCAACACCTCAAAGGGACCAATAAACCTTGGGCTCAGCTTTCCCTTCTTTCCGAACCTCATAACACCCTTCATGGGTGACACCCGGAGCAGGACCCGCTCTCCAACCATGAATGTCATATCGCGAACCTTTCGATCCGCATAACTCTTCTGTCTGGACTGGGCTGAGCGAAGTCGATCCTGAATCACCTTAACCTTCTACAGGGCATCCAAAACCAAGTTTGTACCCTATAATCTAGCCTCGCCCGGCTCAAACCAACCCATTGGAGACCGACAACGCCTACCATACAGAGCCTCAAACGGTGCTATCTGGATGCTCGACTGATAACTATAGTTGTAGGAAAACTCCGCAAGTGGCAAGAACTGATCCCACAGACCTCCAAACTCCATCACACACGCACAGAGCATATCCTCTAATATCTGAATAGTGCACTCGGACTGTCCGTTCATCTGAAGGTGAAATGCTGTGCTTAGCTCTACTCGAGTACCCAACTCACGTTGTACGACCCTCCAGAACTGTGATGTAAACTACTTACCCCGGTCAGAGATGATAGATATCGGTACGCCATGAAGCTTGACGATCTCGCGGATATATACTCTAGCCAGCTGTTCGGAATAATAGGTAGTCATCACAGGAAGAAAATGAGCTGACTTGGTCAGCCTATCCACAATTACCCAAACTCCATCAAACTTCTGTTGGGTCTATGGAAGTCCACAATCATCTATTTTCACTCTGGAATCTCTAACTTCTGAAGCAACCCACCTGGCCGCTGATGCTCATACTTTACCTACTGGAAATTTAGACACCGAGCTACATACTCATCTTTGTCCTTCTTCATTCTTCTCCACTAATAATGCTGCCTCAAGTCCTGATACATCTTCGCGGCACCCGAATGAATGGAATACCGTGAATTGTGAGCCTCCTGGAGAATCAACTCACGTAAACCATCTACAATTGGCACACATAGCTTGCCCTGCATCCTCAATGCACCATCATCCCCAATGATGACCTCCTTAGCGTTACCGTGCTGGACCATGTCCTTAAGGACAAGCATATGGGGGTCATCATACTGACGATCCCTGATACGATCATAAATAGAAGACCGAGAGACCACACAAGCCAATACTCGACTCGGCTCAGAAATATCCAATCTCACAAACTGGCTGGCTAAGGCCTGAACATCCAATGCCAATGGCCTCTCTGCTGCTGGTAGATATGCTAAACTCCCCAAATTCTATGCCTGGCGACTCAAAGCATCGACCACCATATTGGCCTTCCCCGGATGGTAAAACATGGTGATATCATAATCCTTAAGCAGCTCCAACCACCTCCACTGACGCAAGTTAAGATCCTTCTGTTTGAATAGATGCTACAAATGCTTTTGATCGGTGTAGATCTCACAAGCGATGCCGTACAAATAGTGCCGCCAAATCATCAAGGTATGAACAATAGCTGCTAACTCAAGGTCATGGACTGGATAGTTCTTTTCATGCACCTTAAGCTATCTTGATGCATAGGCAATCACCCGACCATCCTTCATCAACACCGTGCCTAGACCAATCTGCGATGCATCACAATATACAGTATAAGACCCCGAACTTGTAGGCAATACCAATAATGGGGTTGTAGTCAAATATGTTTTGAGCTTCTGAAAGCTCACCTCACACTCCTCTTTCCACATGAATGGAGCACCCTTCTGGGTCAGCCTGGTCATAGGTGCTGCAATAGATGAGAAACCCTCTACAAATCGACGGTTATACCCCGCCAAAGCAAGAAAACTCTGAATTTCCATAGCTGAGCATGGTCTGGGCCAACTCTGAACTGCTTCAATCTTCTTTGGATCCACCTGGATCCCATCACTCGATACTACATGACCCAAGAATGCCACTGAGTCTAGACAAAACTCACTCTTTGAAAATTTTGCATATAACTTGGTTTCTCTCAAGGTCTGAAGCACAGTCCTCAAGTACTGCTCATGATCCTCCCCAGTCCGGGAGTACACCGGAATGTCATCAATAAATATAATGATGAATGAGTTAAGATAGGACAGGACCATATTGTGCATCAAGTGCATAAAAGCTGTTGGGGCATTGGTCAACCCAAAGAATATCACAAGGAACTCGTAGTGACCATACCGAGTCCTGAAAGCAGTGTTCAGGATATTTGGTTCCCAAATATTCAACGGATGATAAACTGAACGTAAGTCAATCTTGGAGAACACTCTGGCACCCTGTAACTGATCAAATAAGTCATCAATACGAGGCAATGGATACATGTTCTTCACTGTAACTTTTTTCAGTTGGCGATAATCAATGCACATACGCATAGAACCATCTTTTTTCTTCACAAACAGGAGCACCCCAAGGTGACACACTATTGGTAGATTTTGATGTTATCTTGGGCATGGACTGGTTGTCGCCCCCATTATGCTATTCTTGATAGTCATGCCAAAACTGTGATGCTGGCTATGCAAGGTTTACCGCGATTAGAGTGGAGAGGTACCTTAGAGTATAATCCCAGCAGAGTTATTTCATTTCTTAAAGCTCAACGAATGGTTGAGAAGGGGTGTGATGCATATCTAGCTTTTGTGAGGGATGTCAATATTGATACCCCTACAGTTGAGTCAGTCCCAGTAGTGAGGGATTTTCTAGATGTATTTCTAGCTGATCTTCTGGGCATGCCGCCCGACAGAGATATTGATTTTGGCATTTATTTGTTACATGGCACTCACCACATCTCTATTCCTCCATATCGTATGGCTCCTCCTGAATTGAAGGAGTTGAAGGAGCAGTTACAGGAGTTGCTTGATAAGGAATTCATTCGGCCTAGTGTGTCACCTTGGGGCTCTCCTGTCTTATTTGTGAAGAAGAAGGATGGTTCTATGCGGATGTGTATTGATTACCACCAGTTGAACAAAGTCACAGTGAAGAACAGGTATCCATTACCTCGTATTGATGACTTATTTGATCAGTTACAGGTTGCCAGAGTATTTTCCAAGATTAACTTACGTTCAGGATATCATCAGTTGAAGATTCAGGAGCCAGATATCCCAAAGACTGCTTTCAGGACCAGATGTGGTCACTATGAGTTTCTTGTTATGTCTTTTGGGCTGACTAATGCCCCAGCAGCTTTTATGCACTTGATGCACAGTGTGTTCCGGCCTTATCTTGACTTATTTGTCATTGTGTTTATTGATGACATTCTGGTATACTCCCATAGTTGGGAGGATCATGAGCAATACCTGAGGACTGCGCTTCAGACCTTAAGAGAAATAAGTTATATGCAAAATTTTCAAAGTGTGAGTTTTGACTAGACTCAGTGGCATTCTTGGGTCATATAGTATCGAGTGAGGGGATCCAGGTGTATCCGAAGAATATTGAAGCAGTGCAGAGTTGGCCCAGACCGTCCTCAGCTACGGAGATCCGGAGTTTTCTTGGTTTGGAGGGGTATTACCGTCGATTTGTAGAGGGTTTCTCATCTATTGCAGCACCTATGACCAGGCTGGCCCAGAAGGGTGCTCCATTCAGGTGTACAGAGGAATGTGAGGAGAGCTTTTAGAAGCTCAAGACAGCTTTGACTACAGCCCAACTATTGGTATTGCCTACAGGTTCGGGGTCTTATACTGTATATTGTGATGCATCGCGAATTGGTCTCGGCGCGGTATTGATTCAGAACCATAGGATGATTACCTATACGTCTAGATAGTTGAAGGTACATGAAAAGAACTATCATATCTACGACCTTGAGCTAGCAGCCATTGTTCATGCCTTGAAGATTTGAAGGCACTATTTGTACGGCATCGCTTGTGAGATCTATATCGATCACCGGAGTTTGTAGCATCTGTTCAAGCAGAAGGATCTTAATTTGCGCCAGAGGAGGTGGTTAGAGCTGCTTAAGGATTATGACATCACCATTTTATACCATCCTAGGAAGGCCAATATGGTGGCCGATGCTTTGAGTCGCCAGGCTGAGAGTTTGGGGAGTTTAGCATATCTACTAGCAGCAGAGAGGCTGTTGGCATTAGATGTTCAGGCCTTAGCCAGCCAGTTTGTGAGATTAGATATTTCTGATCTGAGTCGAGTATTGGTTTGTGTGGTCTCTCGGTCTTCTCTTTATGATCGTATTAGGGAGCGTCAGTATGATGACCCCCATCTGCTTATCCTTAAGGATACGGTCAAGCACGGTGATTCTAAGGAGGTCACTATTGGGGATGATGGTGCACTGAGGATGCAGGGAAGGTTATGTGTGCCTAATATGGACGGTTTGCATGAGTTGATTCTCTAGGAGGCTCATAGTTCACGGTACTCTATTCATCCGGGTGCTGCAAAGATGTATCAGGACTTGACACAGCATTACTAGTAGAGGAGAATAAAAAAGGACATAGTAGAATATGTAGCTCGGTGTCTGAATTGCCATCAGGTAAAGTATGAGCATCAGCGGCCAGGTGGATTGCTTCAGAAGTTGGAGATTTCGGAATGGAAATGGGAGCGGATCACTATGGATTTTGTTGTTGGACTCCCACGGACTCAGTGGAGGTTTGATGTAGTTTGGGTGATTGTAGATAGGCTGACCAAGCAGCTAGCTCGAATCT
The DNA here is from genome assembly GCA_000715115.1 of Nicotiana otophora. Taxonomy (NCBI): domain Eukaryota; kingdom Viridiplantae; phylum Streptophyta; class Magnoliopsida; order Solanales; family Solanaceae; genus Nicotiana; species Nicotiana otophora. The sequence goes on from AWOL01S0017740.1 coordinate 90,584, forward strand.
ACATCCGTGAGATCGCCAGGCTTCATGGCGTACCAGTATCTATCATCTCTGACCGGGGTACGCAGTTTACATCACGGTTTTGGAGAGCTGTACAGCATGAGTTGGGTACTCGGGTTGAGTTGAGAACATCATTTCACCCTCAGATGGACGGACAGTCCGAGCGCACTATTTAGATACTGGAGGATTTGCTCCGTGCTTGTGTGATAGATTTTGGGGGTGCTTGGGACCAGTTCTTGCCACTTGCGGAGTTTACAACAACAGTTATCAGTCCAGCATTCAGATGGCACCATATGAGGCTCTGTATGGTAGGCGGTGTCAGTCCCCAGTGGGTTGGTTCGAGCCAAACGAGGCTAGATTATTGGGTACGGACTTGGTTCAAAAGGTTAAGGTGATTCAGGATAGACTTCGCACAGCCCATTCCATACAGAAGAGTTACGCGGACCAAAAGGTTTGCGACATTGCATTCATGGTTGGAGAGCGGGTCTTGCTCCGGGTTTTGCCTATGAAGGGCGTTATGAGATTCGGAAAGAAGGGCAAGTTGAGCCCAAGGTTCATTGGTCTTTTTGAGGTGTTGCGGCTTGTTGGGGAGGTTGCTTATGAGCTTGCCTTACCTCCCAGCCTAGCAGGAGTTCATCTGATATTTCACGTTTTGATGCTCTTGAAGTATCACGGTGATCCGGCTCACATATTAGATTTCAGCTCAGTCCAATTGGACAAGGATCTATCTTATGTTGAAGAGCCAGTGGCCATTTTAGATAGGCAGGTCAAAAAGCTAAGGTCAAAAAACATTGCTTTAGTGAAGGTTCAGTGGAAGGGACAGCCGGTCGAGGAGGCGACTTGGGAGACCGAGCAGGATATGCAGTCGTTATCCACATCTTGTCGCCACTTCAGGTATGTCTCTATGCTCGTTCGAGGACGAACAATTATTTTAAGAGGAGAAGGATGTAACAACCCGGCCGGTCATTTTGAGAGTAATAGCCCCGATCCCCTATTTACTGCTTCGCCTATATCTGTTTCTGCTATTGTGACTTGCCAAGAGGTTTCGTTTTGGTTTCTGGAGTGTTTTGGGACACTTAATCCCTAAATGGAGGTTTAAGCCTTAAGATTTGGATCGTAGTTGGAACTATGTGAAGACGACTCTGAAATAGAATTTCGTCGGTTCCATTAGCTCCGTTAGGTGATTTTGGACTTAGGGGCGTGTCCAGATTGTGTTTTGGAGGTCCGTAGCTTATTTAGGCTTGAAATGGCAAAAATCAAATTTTTAGCGATTTTGACCGGTAGTGGACTTTTTGATATCGGGGTCAGATTCCGATTCCGGAAGTTAGAGTAGGTCCGTAGTGTTGAATATGACTTGTGTGCAAAATTTAAAAGTTGGTTTCGGCATCGGTTGACAAATTTGGAAGTTTCATGTTTCTTTAAGTTTGAATTGGAGGGTGATTCGTGATTTTAGCGTTGTTTGATGTGATTTGAGGGATCGACTAAGTTCGTACGGTGTTTTAGGACTTGTTGGTATGTTTAGTTGAGGTCCTGGAGGCCCTGGGTGTTTTTCGGATGCTCAACGGATCATTTTGGACCTTGGAAAGATAGCAGATTTTTCTGGTTTTTTTATTGCAGAAGTTTGTTCTTCACGTTCGCGGAGGTGTGGCCAGTGGAAGCATCACGAACGCGAGGAGTAGGACGCGTTCGCATAGAGGAAAAATGGAACATTTGGGACCCTAAGGATTTGTTCTACGTGTTCGCGTAGAGGAGAACGCATACGCGAAGTGTCTGGCAGGTGAAGCTAGAAGTTCGCGAGAGGACACTCGCGTTCGCGAAAGAGGAATTTCGAGCAGTGGATTTTTGTTCTACGCGAACGCGAGTAGATGACCGCATTCGCGAAGAAGGATTTCCTGGGCAGTACTTAAACATTCCAAAAATGGTGGTTTTGCCATTTTATCAAAAACTTGAGTTGGGAGCTCGGATTTGGATGAGATTTTGAGGGAGTTTTAGAGATATTGATTGGGTAATGATTCTACACTCCATTTTGGTTATATTCCACTAATCTATCATTAATTTCCTTTTTAATTTCGGATTTTGGGGTTGCAATTGGGAGAAAAATGGAAGAACTTCTTCAACAAAGATTTCGAGTTTTGAAAGGGGATTTGCGGTCGGATTTGAGTAATTTTTATATGGTTAGACTCGTGAGTGAATGGGTGTTCGTATTTTATAAACTGTATCCGATTCTGAGACGTGGTCCCCACGGGCAATTTTTGAGTTAATTTCAAATTTTTTATTAAAGTGTTGATTTTATTAATTAGATGAGTCTATTATGGTTGTATTTATGATATGTAATTGCTTTTGACTAGAGTTGGGCCATTCGGAGTCGGATATTCGTGAAAAAGGCATTGTGACCGATTGATTAAGCTTGGTTCGAGGTAAGTGGATTGCCTAACGTTGTGGGGGGGAAATCCCCTTAAGATTTGAAACTATTGTGATATGTGAGCGTCGTGTACGTGAGGTGACGAGTACGTACACGGGCTAGTTGTGGAAAAAATCGATTTTCTTACTGAGCAGCAACCTGTTTTCTTTTTATTTTTAGTTATATCATTTTAATGAGTATTAATCTATTTTTATTCTTAATGGAGTGATTCCAACATGTGTAGCTATCCTGTTTAGTCTAATACAACATGTCTACATGTCTTAATTGCTTATGTGAGCTTTGTGCAGCATGCTTAGTGAATTTCCTGCTCCTTCCTTGACTGGTACTTAGTCTAAATCGTAAGAGTTCGTGATGTAGTTGTATTTCTATTGTTTGCACTGCATATTTACTTTGGGACTACGAACGGTATTCCGGGAGATCCCCCTATACTGCATATTTACTTTGGGACTACGGAACAGTATTTTCGGAGATCCCCTTGTACTTCATATTTACTTTGAGACTACAGAACGGTATTCCGGGAGATCCCCATGTACTGCATATTTACTTTGGGACTACGGAACGGTATTCCTAGAGATTCCCCTGTACTGCATATTTACTTTGGGACTACGGAACGGTATTCCGGGAGATCCCCCTGTACTGCTTTTCTGTGTATTGAGCTGTTACCTTCTATGAATTCTTTCTTGTTAAATTTCAGTCTTTATTTTACTGTGATATTTTATTCTTGCCTTGCTTTGTTTTCATATTTCAGTAGGGCCCGGACCTGACCTCGTCACTACTCTACCGAGATTAGGCTTGCCGCATTTTGCACTTCTTGGCCTTTAAGTGATGAATGTCATTTTGTCTCTTTGGTATCGCAAATTTCAGAATGTATGCACTTTGTTCTTCATTCCTTAACTCCTCCATAAGACCGAAAGGATCAATTCCCATGTCATCATCCCAACAAAATGTTAAAAAATGGTTAGAATAAGGTTCAATACACTCCAATTCTAAAATCGCTTCTCTTTTGACATCCTCGAGTTTGCACACTTCCTCAACCTTGGCATTATCACTAAGAATTTCCACAAGCTGGTTAGTATCCACAACATTTAGTTTTTGGGCATTAGACGCCTCAACCTTTTCATTCAATTGAGCCTGAAGGTCATAGATATCTGAGCCAAATTGGTCTATATCTTGCCTGACCTCAGTTCTTCCTTCTATTAGATGTTTTGCCATATTTGAAAGACCATCACGGAGAAACCCATAAAATTTTATTACTTGAGCTTGTTTCTCTAGCCAAGATTAGCTCATGATATCAACTTCTTCAACGTTATCTTCTTGTGGGAACTCGCTCTCTTCAACCAATTCTTCCATCTTGTCCTTCATCATCGTGATTGCTACACTAATTCTTTATATAGCTTCTTGATTTACGTCTTGTTGCTCAGCTACTTGCCTCGCCATGTTCATAATACGGGCAACACGTTTCCTATCCTCCACTTCATTGCTCCTATCAAACTCACAAATATTATTAGAAATATCATTAGAAGAGCTCAAAGAAGGATAAAAAGAATTAGGAAAACCATCCCAATGGCCACCTTGACCACCACACACATTATAAATATTCCACGTAAAATATTGAGATGGTGCACCCAACTCGCTCACGGAAATATTCTCACAATTTTGCCACAAGTGAGGTCCTCCACAATATATACAAGGATCACCAAAATAAGAATAACCAATATTCGATCAATTCTTATTAAAAGTTGTCATCTAACACAAGTAAAAACATACTAAATTATTCTAAAACTAGAAAACACAAAAATAAAAATTAAAACTTGACTTGGTAGGTAGTAAAAGTTTGATCTAGTGAAATAATTAATTTCGATGTCTCCGGCAATGGCGCCAAAACCTTGTTGCCATAAATCGTATACGCAAGTATACGCGGTCAATCAATTAATAAAGAGTGAGTAGAGTATCGTTCCCACGAAAACTTGTGATCAATTATCAACCAAATCAAGCAATTTCTAATTTATCGAGTCAAGAACAATTTCAAGGTGATTTTTGTTTGATTAATTCTACTAACTAAAATTACGATTAAGAGAATAACTATTTAAGTAGCACACTTAGCACGAAAGGTTTAATTCGATGAGAAATAATATTCCAGTGTTATGGTTATGTAACAATCTTGTCGAATTCTTAAATTAACTTGACTTATTAATTTATCTAGGTTATTAACCTGCAAAGACAATAATACTCGTAGAAATTCGACAATTTCTACTCGCCTATTCAATTTATTCTAAACTCTATATTTCTATGAGATTAGAGATAAAAAGACTGCATTAATAATCTCTTGCACAATTGGCTAAGCACGGCAAATAGGTATATTTCTATCCGTATTCGCAAATCAATTCCCCATTGACTAGGTTCAAGATCGTTCTCTATTCAATCCTATTGCAATCAATAATTACCTCTTTCAAGTTCAACTCAATATTCATATATAGTATTTTACTGTTAGCTAGGCAGTAAAATAATTAGGCCCAGGATATGAATAAACAACCCAACATGATAAATTAAATCATCAAATCAATATTCGAATATCAACATTCATGTAAAACCATAACCCTAGAATGAACAAGTTTAGTCATGCATAGTCATAGTAGCAATCTCAATTAATTCCCAAGAATACATAAAAATCAATAATAGAAGGAAAAAAGAAGAACTCAAGATGAATTTCACGTTTTCTGAACTCTGTTATGGATTCTCTCTGCTTCGAAGTGTGTTCTTGCCTCCCCGGGGTCTTCTCTCCCTTTAAAAAGTGGCTAACTATCATATTTATATGGTTTAGGGTTAGTTGGGCTGAAATTGGCATTTCCTAATTCGGATTGGAAAAGCTTATATTTTTCTGCTCCGGTCCCGGTCTGGCGAAGTGACCCTCGCTTCGCTGTCCGAGACTTTTCTAGTTTCTTCTGCTCCGGTCCCGATCTGACGAAGTGACCCTCGCTTCACTGTCCGGGACTTTTCTCTTCAGCTCTTTTTCATCAATATTTCTCTCATTTGATCCTTTTCCGTGCAAATTTATTCCTACACATAAGAAACACGTAATGAGCATATTTTTACTTCAAAAGTGATGCGAACTCCCGCAACTCACATAAAAATTAATACACAAACACACTCAAAACATGCACTTTTCACCGTTTATCATTATAAAATAAAAATTAGAAAATGATAAGTTCTTTAAAATGATGGAAGTTGATCTCAATAGAAGAAACCTTCTTCTACAAACGTCCTTAGATGGCTTATTGTCATTTCAAAATTATAGATATCTCTATTACCTAATATTGAAATAAATAAATTATAAAAATATTTTTATCTGGATTCTTTAAATATTTATCAAATAAAATAAATTTAAAAGTTAAATCTTTAGAGATTTGAGAATAAAGAGCTTGGGCTTATAGCTTATTCAAATAAGTAATAAGTGGTGACGCAAATTCTAAAAATGACTAATATTGGTAAAAACAAAAATAATTTAATATAAAAAATACAGGAAATATCATTCGTTGAAATGAATGTGAAAAGAAACAATAAATTAATGACAAAATTAAATTATTTACAATATATTTTGTTTACTAATGTTTCGTCCTTATTGCTTCAAGTTTATATTTTTACCAATTAACTTTTAATACTATACTATAACTAACTTTACTATATTTTCTGATGTCTTTCATTGCCAATGCTTTTCGTATAAAAATAACTTTACATAACCTAAGAATTTTGTCAACTCGATAAATAATTTTACTTATATAATGAATTTGGAAAGGAATTGAATTGGATAACTTTAATTTCTTATTTAGTTAATTAATTTCAAAATTAATTATATTCATATTAGCTCTTCCCAATATTAAATAATTAAATGTAACTATAACTCTATCCAAACATTTACAACGTCGAAAGTTTTGATAGTAAAAAATTCAGTTAACTTAAAATATTAAATATTAAGAAAATAACTAATAACAATTTTATCCAAGTGAAATATGTTCGTAAAGAATAAAAATATCTCTTTCGCATAACGCCTTTATGCTTTTATAATAGTAATACATAATAGATTCATTATATATTTTCAAGACAAAGACAAAGAAATATAGTGAAATATTTTATCCAAGTGAAATATGTTCGTAAAGAATAAAAATATCTCTTTTGCATAACGCCTTTATGCTTTTATAATAGTAATACATAATAAATTCATTATATATTTTCAAGACAAAGACAAAGAAATATAGTTTAGCTTATCAATTTCGAATTCAAAGAGTAGCATAGTTAAAAATTGACGTTCCAACTAATTGGCTTTTTTAATGATTTTATTTTAAGGTAAAGTTTTAATTGATTTTAAAGTCTTAAATTTTAGCTATTTAATTCAAATGTGGAAAGATTTAATAACCAGATTTCAATGAATATTAGAAAAATAATTAAATGACTATTTTGCCTAGTGTGAAACTTATTTTTAAAGGGTAAAAAATGCGAACAACATTTCGGTGCTTTTAATATAGTATAGTATATAGATATATAGAATAGATAGATAGATATTGATTTTCTTCTTTTTGTAAAGAGTAGTTTCTGATCACGTGCGTTACACGTGTATCCCATATCAATCATTACAAATTTTTTGAAGAATTATGTAAATAATATTAAAATATGTATTAGGTATAAACAACATTAAATCAAAAAAATACAAGTGGGAAAATTATGAAAGGTTATTATGATTATTTCAGTACATGGCATTGAACTAAAAATGAGTGAAACTTTATTGAAAGAGGTTTAAGGATCAAATAATGTATGCCGAGAATTATAGTTATTATGCTATAATTAAGATCAATATTCCAGAGAAGTACTCTGGCCAATTCCATAGGTTGTTAAAGAAACTTGTGGAACACGATATTATTTTTTATGTTTTAAGTAACAATCATAGAAACATTTAAAGAACAAAAATCAAAAGTCCAACAATTGTTTTTCGTGATAAAATTTTTAAAAATCTATAAATTAAATACTTAAAAGAGATATAGAGCTTATATGTACGAACCAGAAAAGAAATGAGATTTGCCTAAAAATATATAATACAAATAACTTAGATTGAGAAGTTCACCTCCATTTTTCTTTTCATTCAAAAGGATAGTACAATACACAGTCATAAACATCAAGAATAGAACATATTGAATTTAAAATAACAGCAAATAATAAATGGAGAATAATAATGCTACGTACTAAAATTGCTATCGTACTTCCGAGTGATGGAATCAACTGTTTCGTCTAGTCTACCGAAAAATCACAAGGATTTTAACCGTAAATACAACCAAAATATATCCCTTTAATCAAACGATATCAAGTCACCTACGATTTGATGAAAACAAACTATAAAACCAATCATTAGGTTCTGGAAATAATTACATCTGTGCGAGGTATGATATGCTATAAGAATGTTCAAAGGCACCGACAAAACCGCGTCAAATTTACAAAGAAGAAACTTCGTTGCTATGAGTGATTAAGTCGACAAATAAGAATTTTCTAATTTCAAACTTGTACATGTATCTCTGCATCTTAGTATACAAGAAGGTTTTCATGCGGAAGACGAGGTGTCACATGCATGGGTGCCAATTGAACCCTTAAGAAATTAATTGTCAGTTACAACGTTTATGATCTTGATCACGCCCAACTATGCCTTATAAAAAGGACTAAGCGGTGTTGCAAATATAATCCGGTTTACAAGTCCGGAGTCGAATCCCATAGGGAATTAACCTATCAAACACAGCTACTAAACTCGCACGAACTCACGCAATCAATCTTCAGAAATATTTAGGTAAAAATTTGGGTGTTTACTAACTAACTATTACGTAATGAAAGTGCAATAATTAATAACTAACTACTAACAGGTTATAGACAAGAATTGGAATGATCTAAGGTTGTGATTTCCCCTATTGTCGGAATCTTTTCCGCTACGTTTTCTATAAATTTGCCTAAGTCTTCTCTATCAATCATGAGCACTATGACTGTCGTAACTCTCTCTCGAGTAATTACTATAATTTACTATACATATTCTCCCGAATTACGCTAGCTGGCATTAAGTACGGCTCACTCGGATCGCACTAAGATTTCGTTATCCCCAATCCCACCTTTAAACCCTTCGTATTGATCCCTCATATATGTTAGGAGTGATGTTGTTCAACAACTACCTAAATATACACTCTCTCCCGAGTAATACATACTAAATAGGCACAGTCGATTGAGGGCCCTTCAATCAACCACAATAATATTATAGTTGAACAAATAGAGAAAATACTACGGCAAATCTATATTAACGTAACAAGAAAGTCATCCTTCAATAGGTTCCATCAAAACCTTAGATTATGAGTTTAGCTACTCATACTCAGAGTCACAATATCTAAAGTATTTTGCATAATTAAATTACAAAGTAAGGATAAAGGAATGTAGAAATCGATGAATCTAACTCTCAACAGTTGTTCCACGAGCTATCCTTGCCTCCGGTTGCAAACGTTCCCTCAAAAGTGGCGTTTTAGGTCTATTTATATGTGTAGGGAAAAACCTAAATGTGTAGGCCAAGTCCTAGTCAAACCATGAGACGAAATAAGCCTTCAAAGTTCGGAATGTGCGCGCATCAGACCTGGCCTCGCGAGGCTTCACGCGAGCTGAAGCTCGCCCCAGACCTGGCGTCGCCAGCTTCAACGCCTGGTGGAGCTCGCCCCAGGCCTGGCGTCGTCAGCCTTAACGCGAGGTGGAGGGCTCGCCTAGCCTGCTCTAACGCCTACTCTAGGCTTGGCTTCGTCAGCTTTTTATTTGTCGGCTGCTCACTTCTTTCTTTCTTCTTTTCAATTGTTTTCGAGCACGCTTTAGAATTTACTTATTCCTTTTGCTTTACTTTCATCTCCAATTCACCTACACATAAAATAGACTTCATTACGCACAAATAAAGTGTAATTTATCGTTAAAACATGTAAAATACAAGGCAAATAATGTGCTAAACTATGGAATTATAGCCATACATCAATACCCCACACTTAAACATTGCTCATCCTCGAGCAATCAAACTATACTTATAGACACAACCTTTTTAAACAATTCCCTTAACTCATTATACCAAGAATATTTTAAATAGTCTAAGCCCAAAGGTGTAACATCCTCGCCTCAAGATTTGACTCACAAATACCATGCCTTATTCACAATTCACTCGCTTACTCTAACATGAAGGTCAACGACATTACCTTTCCCTTATGAATCACGTGCCCTCACCCAATCAAAGAGCTTAGTTCCACACACAATGAATTTTAAGAATGTAGGAATTCAAGATAGGACAACTTCACTCGCTCTCAGAAATAACATTCATATGCCACATATGATGCACCATAGGCTTTCCCATAGTGTTCTCTACTAATCAAGTTCATTCAGTCTAAGATCAAGTAGGACTTTCATTGGTTGTAATGTAGGCTGCGGGTCGGGTAGGATACATTTGGATATGAGTGACTACACCTCCCTTAAGCACTCTAATACATAT
>AWOL01S0017741.1:0-35268 GCA_000715115.1 Nicotiana otophora
CTACTAATCAAGTTCATTCAGTCTAAGATCAAGTAGGACTTTCATTGGTTGTAATGTAGGCTGCGGGTCGGGTAGGATACATTTGGATATGAGTGACTACACCTCCCTTAAGCACTCTAATACATATACCTTAATACAATAGCTCATACTTATGTCAAACCCGACATTCCACCTTCATTTCAAATTATATTACCCCATACTTCTTTAAGCACAAGTATATCACTAGCCACCGTCTTCAAGAATTATTATTCATACAATGCACTATTATCGTTTTTCTCTCTTCTTTTCTTTTTTTTTTCTTTCTCTTCAAGTGGATTTTATTGACATCTGTTTGTTTTTCAAGACAATGTACCTTTCTCCTCATTTTAATTGTTCCACTCAAAAGCCAACCCATCACCCCACACTTTAACTTTTACATAATTCATCATAATTCAAGTGCTCATGAGAGGTGACAAGATTCAAATTTATGGTCAACTCAAACAAAGGGGTATGACTTGTAATGTGGTTACCAAAGAAACAGGATTATAGGCTCAAAGTGGTTAATTACGATACATAACTTTTAGGTGGGTAAACTATATATATATGGCTTAACAAATAAATGACTATATCACTTCCTAGACTGAACAAGACTACTTTTTAGCTTTGCACACACACGGGACAAGTTCTAGGCATCAAATGTAATGCATAGAATACATACAAAACCTCACACAGACATGGCACATAACTCACTCAGGATTGGTTTCATCGCGATATTCCAGTCCAAACAGTTAAGCAAAATTAAGAATCTATGATTGTACTTATACTAGAGTCAAAAATCGAGCCTAAACGTCACAACCATAGTACTAACTATTCTCATGGCATAACAAAGCTAAGAGATATTACTGCAATTAAATGCATAGCCCTGTGGTTCCTACTCCTAAAATTTAAAACTAATTACACCCGGTACAACTAAAAGCCCTTGAAAAAGAATCGCGGACCAAAGAAAAACCAAGGGGGAATTACTACATTACCTACAAGAAAATCTTTTTGGTTTATTTTTCTTTAGACTTACTTCCCTCAAGAAAACTGTCTAAGAGATCCATCGTCGGGAAGAGTCCAATTTTTTCCTATTTTTTAATATATATATATATATATATTTATTTTTGTTTTACTAATAACAAAAAACAAATACTAAAACAAATAACTAACAACAAATAACTAAACAATTAACTAAACTAATAACTAAAACAACTAAGCAAAAGTAATATTTATAAGTCTCCGCCCCACACTTAGATCATGCATTGTCCTCAGTGCATGCACAAAATGATAAAATAAGAAAAATGAGTAAGGTGTTAGGAAAACCTCCCTGGTCATGCTGCATCGTCGCCCTCATCCTCTGAGGCTGCCCATTATTCCTCCTGTGCGTCGTCCTCATCATCATCATCGTCCTCATCGCCTGACTGGTCCGGATCATCCTCGGACTGCTCAAGTGTGTTAATGTCCTCGTCATCTGGAAGTCTGTATCCATCACCTCGCCCAACCAGCTACTGAGTATGAGCGTTGAGCGGGAACCACTCATCCAATAAGGTCCTCTCCTCAGTCGTGGCCGGTCGACCCCCTATCCTCAGTTGCAAATCCATCTTCCCATAGAAATGGGCCATAAAACTATCATCACGAGCATTGCGCTCGGTACCTATCAATGATGGCATGGCAGCCTCTTCTTTCACCCGGACACTAGTGATGCCTGTCTGTTGTATAGGCTGATCAATGATGTGGTCAAACTCTGGCTCCTCCTCAACCTCCTCGTGTCTTAAGAACTGACTCAAAAAATTAGCAAATGGCATTCGATCGACCTTCTTACTCGTTCTTACCAAAGACATTGGGTAGCGGATCAGATGACCCATATTCACCCTTTGACTCGTCATGAGGAAGTAGATCACACAAGTCCTCTCTCAGCTAATGAGCGTGTCATGATTGCATGGTAAGAGCCGTGCATTAATCAGTTTCAACCAAACTTGAGCCTCCGCCCTCATCTTCTTTTTGGGGAAATTCTTGTGCCGACTTGTTTTCTTATCACGGATCCACGATGTCGTAGAATTGACACCACATAACGTGTGTCTCAGCTCTCTATATGTAGGACGGCGAATAAAGTAGTCCAATGGCTCCACAGGAACATCTAGATCACCTAAAAGGTTACACATAGTTGTGGCTGAAAAGTTTATCAATCGTCCACGAATTGGCACCAGTTGTTCGGTATCTTGTGGATCAAACTCTGTATAGAATTCTCGCACTAGATTGAGATTAATATCCCATGTGTTCTTAAAGACGTAGCTCAACCCCAAATCATAGATGCCTCTCCAAATAGAGTGGTACTTTGCTTGCAGTCGGCGCTCATGGATAGCGACTTCCGGATGTACATATTTAGGCTTACAGCGCCTGTACCAATCCCTAGTATGCGAGGGTATGCTTCTGATGCCAAACTCCCGTTGGCCTTGGGGTTGTGGATGCATGGTTGCTACAGCTGCCACAACTTGTGCTCCTTCACCTCGACTGGAGGTAGCTTCTCCCCCTTTTCTCTTCTTTGGGGGAGGTGCGGAGGTCGCCTTTGCTTTAGCTAGAGCAGTGGAAGTAGACTTTCCTTTGCCGGTGTCTTTTCTCGGAGGCATATTCGTTCCTACACAAGTAAACATCAATCAGTTAAAACTGCATTACGATATGACATACATGGTCTTGCCCAAATTTTCGAGGTTACTCAGACTTCACCTTGTATTTTCTTAATCATGAGAATCAAACAACAACACATGGGTGCTTCCTCCAATTTCGAAGCATCGGGCTACCAATGAGGCACCCCACACTTAAGCTTTTAACGTGGTGAGCGACTACATAACACTAGTCTATTAATCCCGGAGACTCGGGCTCCAATGGGGACAAGGAATGCCATTGAGGCATTATAGCAAACACTTAGCATGCACTAGTGCCATGGGAGTTCTTGTAGGGGTGAAGGATTGCCTCACCCTCCCAACTTGGCTTGGGCGTTCCGTACCACCACGTGTTCATACAATAGCAACACCATTCCTATGGGGTTCATGGGGTTGGGACACACACACATTATTACAATGAAGAACAACCCCTAAATTTTGTGTCTAATTTCATTCCTTCATCCAAATCGACATTGCAAAGGAAGGAGATAAAACTCATACCTTAGATGCTTTAAGAGGAAGAATTTGCCTTGGTACTATTGTTGTGCAAGTAAAGGAAATAGGAGAAGCTTGCTTGACTTCAATGTAGTTGGGAGGGGAAGGGATGGTAGTGTTGCATGAGTCTGTGAGTGCAGTGTATCTGCATGAGTGTTTTGTGAGGAGTGAAGTGTTTTAGGTTAGGGTTTTGTGTTTTTTTTTGGTTTTGTTTTTGGCGTTTAAGTGGGGGAATTAGAAGCAAATAAGGGAACAAAAATTAAAATAAGCCAGACAAATACTTACCCGGCGATGTCTGCCTTATTACCTCGCCTTAGCCCTTGCGACGCTAGGTCAGACGCGAGCTAGAGGTCTTGCTGCGCGAGGCTTGTCGCTTGAACCATCTGGCCTTTTCCCTCGCGACGCCAGATATAACGCGAGCCCAAGCTCACCCAAACCCATGCGAGACGAGCTCTGTCGCCTGTTACACCTCACCTCAACCCAAGAGAGGCGAGCTCCCAGGCCCAGTTTCCTTCAGGCGACGACGCACAGTGCTCTGTACGGCATGCCAAAATCACTTGCAAACTTGTTAGGACCTAAAAATGAAAAGAAAATTCTAACTACACTAAAAATCAACTACGAATTCAGTTGCCTCCCAACGAGCGCCTTAGTTAACGTCGCGGCATGACGGATACAACATTATAATAGGTTACCTCCCATGAAGCGTCTGATTTAACGTCGCGACACGACACAAGTAATCGCACTTAAGGCTCGCTCAACATTGTGGCTCAAGCAGATGAGTCACCGACACTACTTTCGCATCATCCATGCCCAAATAATGTTTTAACCTGTGCCCATTAACTCTAAACGTGCAAGAGTCATTTTCCACAACAATCTCTACGACACCACTGGGGTGAATATCTACCATACGAAATGGTCCTTGCCATTTTGACTTTAATTTGCCCAAAAATAACCTCAATCTTGAATTGTATAGCAATACCATATCTCCGGGTCTAATACTCCGCTCAAGAATATTTTTATCATGCATCATCTTCATTCTCTCCTTGTATAGTTTTGTGCTTTCAAAAGCGTGGTAGCGAAACGCATCAAGTTCGTGCAACTCTGTGACTCTACTTGTACCCGTAGCTTCTATATCGAGATCCAGCTGCCTCAATGCCCACAAAGCTCTATGCTCCAACTTCACTGGTAAGTGACACGCCTTCCCAAATACCAATTTATACAGCGACATGCCAATCGGAGTTTTGAAAGCGGTACGATATGACCAGAGTACATCATCTAACTTTCTCGCCCAATCCGTTCTTGTAGCATTCACAGTCTTTGTCAAAATGCTCTTTATCTCTCTGTTCGAGACTTCCACTTGCCCACTCGTTTGTGGATGATATGGGGTGGCAACCTTATGGCGTACATCATACTTTTCTAACAACTTTGTGAAGGCTCGATTACAGAAGTGAGTGCCTCCGTCACTAATTATTTCCCTTGGAGTGCCAAATCGGGTGAATATATTTTTTCTCAAAAAACCAATTACCCCCTTTGCATCATTTGTAGGGAGCGATGCAGCCTCCACCCATTTTTACACGTAGTCCACAGCTACGAGTATGTACTTGTTGCCGTATGAGCTGATGAAAGGCCCTATGAAATCGATTCCCCATACATCAAACACTTCTACCTCCTGAATTGGGTTCATAGGCATCTCATGTCAGCGAGAAATATTTCCAGTTCGTTGGCATTCGTCACAACCCTTCACCCATAAGTCTGCATCTTTGAATAATGTTGGCCAGTAGAAGCCCGACTCCAGCACTTTCGCAGCTGTCCTTACTCCCCTAAAATGGCCACCATTTGGTGACGCATGACAAGCCTGCAAAATAGAAGATTGGTCTATATCGGGGATACATCTCCCAATCATATTATCAACACAAATCCTGAACAGATAAGGCTCATCCCAATAATACATGCGACAGTCACGAAAGAACTTTTTCTTTTGAACAGAGGAAAGGTCATAGGGAACAATACCGCTTGCCAGGTAGTTTTCAATGTTTGCATACCATGGCGCTACCTCAAGACTCGTGGCTAGTAGTTGTTCATTCGGGAAAATATCCACAATATCTTCCCCCTCAACCTTCTTTTCGGCTCCTTCCAGCTAGATAAGTGATCAGCCACTTGGTTCTCCGCTCCCTTTCGGTCACAGATTTCCAAGTCAAATTCTTGCAGCAGTAGCACCCATCGAATCAGGCGCATCTTTGACTCCTTCTTATCAATGAGGTACTTAAGAGTAGCATGGTTAGTATAAATAATTACCTTCGAGCCTATCAGGTATGACCTAAATTTGTCAAATGCGAACACTACTACTAGCATCTCCTTCTCGGTCACTGTGTAATTTAGTTGGCACCACTCAAAGTTCTACTTGCATAATGTATTGGATGCATGCCTTTGTCTTTGTGCTTCCCAAACATTGCTCCTACATCATTGTCGTTTGCATCACACATCAGCTCATATGGTTTTTCCCAGTCAGGCGCAACTATGATAGGTGTTGTCACCAGCCTCTTCTTCAATTCTTCAAAAGCTACCCTGTAGTCATCAAAAAACAAAAAAGGGTGATCTTTTTCAAGCAATTTACACAAGGGGTTAGCAATTTTGGAAAAATCTTTTATAAACCGTCTATAGAACCTGGAGTGGCCAAGGAAACTTCTTATTGCTTTGACAGAAGTGGGTGGTGGAAGCTTTTCGATCACATCAACCTTTGCACGATCTACCTCAATGCCCTTACTTGACACTAGGTGCCCCAAGACTATACCTTCTTGTACCATGAAATGGCACTTTTCCCAATTGAGTACCAGATTAGTCTCGACACATCTTTTCAGCACTCTTTTCAAATTCCTTAGGTAATCATCGAATGAGTCTCCCACCACCGAGAAATCATCCATAAAGACCTCCATGATGTCCTCTACCATATCGGTGAAGATGGCCATCATGCACCTTTAAAATGTGGCGGGTGCATTGCATAGGCCGAACGGCATCCTCCGGAAGGCGTAGACGCCATATGGACAGGTGAATGATGTTTTCTCTCTATCTTCTGGGGCAATGGAGATTTGGTTATACCCCGAGTATCCATCCAAAAAGCAAAAGTGAGACTTCTCAGCCAATCTATCGAGCATTTGATCATTGAACGGCAAGGGAAAGTGGTCTTTTCGGGTGGCCTTATTCAATCTTCTGTAGTCCATACAAATTCGACATCCTGTGACTGTTCTTGTTAATATCAACTCATTGTTCTCATTTTGCACTACAGTCATCCCACTTTTCTTAGGCACACATTGGACTGGGCTGATTCAGTTGCTGTCGGAGATGGGGAAAATGATCCCCGCATCTAACCACTTTATCGCCTCCTTTTTCACAACTTCCTTCATATTGGGGTTCAGCCTTCTTTGATGTTCTCTGGAAGGTTTGTGTCCATCTTCCAGTAGAATATTATGCATACAGAAGGCCGGATGATCCCCTTAATGTTTGCAATGGTCCAACCAATTACAGTTTTGCACTCACTCAATACCTACAAAAGTTGTTCTTTCTGCATATCTAGCAAACCAGATGAGATAATATCAGGTAAAGTTGAGTTAGGTCCCAAGAAAGCATACCTGAGGTAAGGTGGTAGCGGTTTCAGTTCCAACTTTGGTGGCTCTTCTATCGATGGCTTAGCTGGAGGAATTTATCTTTCTTCTAAGTGCAAAGGCTCAAATTCGAGCTCTCTTTTCCAAAACCCTTGGCCTTCAAGAACCAGCATCCACTTCGCTAAATCCTCTCTATCTACTTCATCTAAATTCATGAGACATGATGCTAGAGGGTCTTTAGCGTTCAAGGTCTCATCTACCTCCTCCAAAATTACATCCAAGGCTTCTATTAGAGAGCAGTTAGCAAATTCACTTGGTCACCGCATAGATTTCTGTACGCTGAATATTATTTCTTCATCATTAATCTCATTTTGAGCTCTCCAGTTTCACAGTCAATTAAATCTATCCCAGAGGCCAAGAATGGTCTTCCCAAAATTATGGGAATCTCATCGTCAACCCGGCAGTCTAGAATGACAAAATTTGCTGGGAACACAAACTTCCCAACCTGTATTAATATATCATCAAGGATACCAGAGGGCCTCTTCACTGTCCGGTCGGCTAGCTGTAGTAACATGGATGTGGGTCTAGATCTTCCAATGCCTAACCTTTTGTAGATAGCCAAAGGCATCAAGTTTATGCTTGCCCCTAAATCACACAATGCTTTAGCAAAAGCATAGCTGCCTATCGTGCATGGGATTGTGAAATTCCCTGGGACTGACAATTTCTCAGCTATGGGTCTCGTCACGACTGCACTACAGGTATGTGTCAATGTAACAGTGGACAGGTCTTGAAAGTCGAATTTGCGAGACATTAAATCTTTCATCATTTTGGCATACCCAGGCATCTCTCGCAACACATCAATTAGTGGAATGTTCACTTGTATTTGTTTCAACATCTCCATGAATTTCTTATATTGCTCGTCCTTCTTATATTTTACCAATCTCTGTGGTAATGGTGCTGGAGGTCGCTTTTTTCCTGTGATTTGAGTTTTATCTTGCTCGGGCACTGCTTCTACTGTCGTTTCTTGTGCTACCTCAATCTCCTTCGCAACCTAATTTTCTTTGCTTGTGCTCTCTTATGAATGTTGTACTGTCACCTCATTTAACCCTGTTGAATCATCTATCTCAATGGGTACTGGCACAAGTGTTTCAGTAGGTCGGCTTTCGCGAGCAATCTCTTGCTCAAGATCTAGGTCTCTACCATTTCGTAGACTCACTGCCATAAACTGTTTCAGGCCCTAATCTTTTGGATTGACTTGTGTGTCTACAGGTAATGTCCCTTGGGGACGATTCTTTAGAGCCATAGAAATCTATCTTAATAGAATCCCAATACCCTTTATCGCTGATTCATGTGAGTCTACTCTCTCTTGCATTTTTCCAGTGGACCCAATCAGTTGTTGCAGCATTCTGTTGTTGTTGTCCAGCATTCCCTTAAGTTCAGCGAACCCATCATCTTGTCTCACAATCTGTTGTTGTTGAGGTTGTTGATAAGCCAACTACTGATTTTGCTGGTTGTAACCATGTTGCCTTTGGTAAGGCACCACTTGACCTTGTGGTCGCATAGCTCCAGGATTGTTGTTGTTATTGTATTGCTGCTGTGATGGTCTATATTGTTGATTCTGTTATCCCCAATTCTGACCACCTTGCCTCTGTCCCCCATAGTTAGCTACATATTTCATATATTTCTGATAGTGCTGGTTGTCACCTTCCCCACTCCACGAGCATACATAAGGTTGGTTAATGCATGGTGTACATAAGTCCCCATTAGTCGCATCAACTATATGTACCTGCTACTTCTGGCCTGATTCATTGATCTTCTTTGTAAGGATACTCATTTGTGTCATCAGAGTGGCCATATTTTCGGCTATAGAGTTATTTGGGTCCAAAGCCACAGAGTGAACTACAGGAGTGATCGTAGAGTCTCTTGTCATCCATCTTGAGTTTTGAGCCATTTTACAGAGTATGATCTTACATTCTCTGAATGATTTGCTCAAAAATACTCCACCTGCTGAAGCATCAACATTGGCCTTTAAGCTGTCTGCCAATCCCATGTAGAACCTCTACCCCCAACATTTGCTCTGAAATACCATGATGTGGACACTTAACCATCATACCCTTGAACCTCTCCCACATTTCTTGTAGTATTTTTGTTGGTCTCTGCCTGAAGCTCAATATCTCATCAATTTGTTTGGCAGTCTTATTGGGTGGGTAGAACTTGTTTTCAAATTGCTTGACTAATTCCTCCCAAATAGTGATGGAGTTTATAGGGAGTGAATTAAGCCAAGTCTGAGCTTCTCCCGTCAGTGAGAATGGAAACAATAATAGCTTTATTGCTTCCGGTGTCACATTAGGTTGCCTTTGTGTGGCACATATTGACAGGAAATTTTTCAGATGTTGCTGAGGATCTTCAATGTAAGACCCTGAAAATAGTCCCTTGTTCTGCCACAAATGTAGCATGTTGTTTGTGATTGGAAATGATTTCGCTTGTATTTGAGGGACTGCAAATGCGGTCACCAGATTTTCAACAATGGGTTGTGCCTAATCATACAAGGCTGCTTCTGGCACAAGAGGCGCCACACCCTGATTGTTCGGGTCATTCGCATTATTTCTGTTGTTTGGATTTTCTATTACGTCATCCATGTCTGGATTGATTTGTTCTGTTGTTGTTTGCCCTTCTTGTTATCACGACTCAGTGCCTTGAAAAACTTTCTCAGGATCTTATAATGCTTCGAACAATTCACCAGCTCTTGAGGAGTTTCTAGGCATGCACCTGTAGCACCCAAGCCTACAAACGTTAGAATTTCAATGTGTTTGGTTCAAAATGAAAAAAATTGACTACACTAAGAATTCTAGCAATTCTTTTAGCTGCAATAATAACACCGTTAATTCTCCGGCAACGACACAAAAATTCGATTACGCCCAACTAAGCCTTATAAAAAGGACTAAGCGGTCGTTGCAAATATAATCCGGTTTACAAATTCGGAGTCGAATCCCACAGGGAATTAACCAATCAAACACAGCTACTACACTCGCACGATCTCACGCAATCAATCTTCAGAAATATTTAGGTAACAATTTAGATGTTTACTAACTAAATATTACATAATGAAAGTGCAACAATTAATAAGTGACTACTAACGGGTTATAGATAAGAATTGAAATGATCTAAGGTTGTGATTTCCTCTATTGTCAGAATCTTTTCCGCTATGTTTTCTATAAATTTGCCTAAGTCTTCTCTATCAATCATGAGCACTCTGACTGTCGTAACTCTCTCCCGAGTAATTACTACAATTTACTATACATATTCTCCCGAATTACGCTAGCTGGCATTAAGTACGGCTCACTCAGATCGCACTAAGGTTTCGTTATCCCTAATCCCACATTTAAACCCTTCGTATTGATCCCTCAGATATGTTAGGAGTGATGTTGTTCAACAACTACCTAAATATGCACTCTCTCCCGAGTAATACACACTAAATAGGCATAGTCGATTGAGGGCCCTTCAATCAACCACAATAATATTATAGTTGAACAAATAGAGAAAATACTACGGCAAATCTATATTAATGTAACAAGAAAGTCATCCTTCAATAGGTTCCATCAAAACCTTAGATTATGAGTTTAGCTACTCATACTCAGAGTCACAATATCCAAAGTATTTTGTATAATTAAATTACAAAGTAAGGATAAAGGGATTTAGAAATCGATGAGTCTAACTCCCAATAGTTGTTCCACGAGCTATCCTTGCCTCCGGTTGCAAAAGTCCCCTCAAAAGTGCAGTTTTAGGTCTATTTATATGTGTAGGAAAAAATCTAAATGCGTAGGCCAAGTCCTAGTCAAACCATGAGACGAAATAAGCCTTCAAAGTTCCGAATGTGCACGCCTCAGACCTGGCCTCGCGAGGCTTCACGCGAGCTGAAGCTCACCCCAGACCTGGCGTCGCCAGCTTCAACGCCTGGTGGAGCTCGCCCCAGGCCTGGCGTCGTCAGCCTTAACACGAGGTGGAGGGCCCGCTCAGCCTGCTCTAACGCCTACTCTAGGCTTGGCTTCGCCAACTTTTTATTTGTCGGCTGCTCACTTCTTTCTTTCTTCTTTTCAATTGTTTTCGAGCACGCTTTAGACTTTACTTATTCCTTTTGCTCTACTTTCATCTCCAATTCACCTACACATAAAATAGACTCCATTACGCGCAAATAAAGTGTAATTTATCATTAAAGCATGTAAAATGCAAGGCAAATAATGTGCTAAACTATGGAATTATAGCCACACATCAGATCTCTCTACAATTAAAATTCAGAGATTAACAGAATAAAATTCAATAATTATAGTTCAATATAGATATATATTCTTTAATTAACATGAAGTATCAAGAGCAGAATCAAAATTGACCAAAACCTTCATGATATTCTTTTCGGAAAATATACGGTGAATTCAACATCTTTATAGGAAGGAACAACAAGTTCTAATAAATAAAATATTAGTAGAAAATAACGTTTTCTCTTAAAGCACATCAATAGCTCACTCCTTTTCATAAACTGATAAGATATCAATGTTGTAAATCCGATTAAGAATAATATTTTCAAAGTCAAGAGCTGCATAACCTGGAATACCATATACACCAAGTTTTTATGTCCCAAAATAATGATAACTGACACTACAAACAAATATAAAGGCATTATCAGAAAAATAAAATAGAACTAACATGCTTTCACATTAAAAATAATATTACTATGTATGTTGGGATCACCTTTTCAAGAAGTCACAATATTGTGGGCAATCAAGAGTACATCCTCGCGCTGCTTCGCCACCACATAAAAAAGGCTTCTTTTTTTATTTTGATGATTAAACATATTGTAACTTTTTAAATTCTCCGTGCTTTGAGAGAAATATGCGAAGAGATAATAATTTCTTAAGATAAGAATCTTGAAGGACGTTAATTTATACATACAATATTTCAAGAGATATCGCAATAAGTGTTGGAAGATGAAAGGAAGTGAGGCATTGAATATCCATTACTAAAGGAGCACTACTTTGGACTTCCAATGAAGGATCAGATAAAATATCTAAGTAATTATAGTCTTAGGGCTTAATTAATACTCTTGTGGTCCCAAATAGTCATAATTAAGAACATAAAAACAGCCGGGAGAAGCCTAAGTGTCAATCCATTTACCATTTAACTGATTCATTGTACTTACAGATTTATTTATGTATCTTTTTGTACACCAATGTTGTTGAAATAGTTTTTTGATTGGAAGGGCAAAACAGTGACTCAACTTCGGATGGGTAAATTTGTAAATTGGAAGGGCAAAATAGTGACTCAACTTCTGATGGGTAAATTTGTAAATTAATTTTCAACTTAAAATGTTTTCCACTTTTAGTATATATATATATATGTGTGTGTGATAACTTTCAACTTAAGTGTTCCCACTTTTAGTATAGTATGATGATAAATAAATATAAATATATGATATATGATTAATGTTGTGAACTTTTTAAAAGGGCATTAAGTACAAAATATCATTTAATGGGATGCAATTTTAATTTTAGGTAAATGATAATTTGATCATTCAGTTTTTGAAGGTTATTATGGTAAATTAACTTCATCTAAAAGTTTTCACACTTATAATATAGTACTAGTTCCTCGACACGTACGTTGCACGTGTATGTCAAATCATAAGATACACAATTTTATACAATTATTTTTATATTAGTAAAATAAAGTTTTGAGTAAATAATTATATATGAAAGAAGATGGTCTAGTTTCTATAAATAATTAATATGGATTATCGTATGGTAACTTATTTATCCAAATTAAGATGATGAATCTCTCATAAAGCGATAATTATATGATCATACTCATGCATGTTTTAAAATTACAAATTGCATGCATTACATTAACTTATCTGTAAAGTACATTAAATGAACATTTTCCATGGAAATTCTTGTAATTTTAACTTACCTTACATTGTAACTTCATCCCTTTCTCCTTCCATATCATTCTTTAATAAGTGGTTCTCACTTTTACTAATATAGAGTATGTTAATATTAGTGATAAATATCAAGTGATTATGTAGGAAAATAATTCATAAATTTCTAAAAATTATTACCTAGGCCAGCGCGGTAATTAAATTTTTTCGCCTCTTCAAAAGATACAAAACCATTTGAATTGCCGCTGCCCTTTAAAGGAGCGGGCACAATGAACTGTAATTGTGAAAAGATTGGAAGATCTAGCCGAAGAAATATTTTTGTGGGAGTGATATTGTTGGATTCCTTTACAATGGTGTTGTTGTCATTCCATTTATTTGTGCACTAAGAGTAGTTGGAGTTAACATAATCTAATCGACCATTCATAAAATAGCAACTCTTAGTTGGTTTAAAGAAGTTCTTTCACTTTTCTACATGATTATTGAAAAGTATTGCTTGGATCTTGTCACATAGTGAGGACTTAATCGGTATTTAATGTTATTAATAAAGGCATATAAATAAGTAAAGAATATAATATAAATTTAAAATGGTATTACCTCTTCTTCAATTAATATTTATAGTCCTAAAAACAACTTCATGTCTTGGATTCTTGTATGGTGTTACTGAACCTTTTTTGAATTAGTAATATTATTATCATCGCATCAAATGAATTAGGAACGTCATTAACTTGGTTCCAAATAAGAAAAACATCGGCGCTCACATGGGAAAATAATGAAGATACTTTGATTTTGGTGTTCTCAACTACAAACATCTACTTCTCTGATCTATTACTAATTTTTATTATGATTTAATCAAAAAAAATTGTGTTTTTTGAATTTGTAACTTCACCTAAATCCAAATAGTTCCTACAGTACTAAGAGGGTGTTTGGCTACGCTTATAAGCTGGTTTGGTAAAGTTAAAAGTTATCTACGCGTTTGGTAAAGTTAAAAGTGCTTATAAGCCAAGTGCTTATAAGTCAAAAGCCATAAGCTGGTCGGTCATCCCCATGAACTTGCCTGAACCGACCCCGAAAGTACATTTCTCGGGGTTGAGTTTCATGTTGTATTTCCTTAAAATCTCGAACGTTTCCTGCAAATGAGCCAAATGGTCCTCGGCACGCAGGGACTTAACTAGCATGTCATCAATATAAGCTTCCATTGATTTACCTATTTGTTCTTCGAATATTTTATTTACTAGGCGTTGCTAAGTAGCTCCGGCATTTTTTAGCCCGAAGGGCATTACATTATAACAATATATTCCATACTTGGTGATAATGAAGTCTTTTCTCGGTCTTCCAGGTTCATTTGGATTTGATTGTACCCGGAATAGGCATCGAGAAAAGTAAGGATCTCGTAGCCGGCCGTGGCATCGATCATGCGATCGATGTTAGGTAGTGGAAAAGAATCTTTGGGGCACGCCTTGTTTAAATCCTTATAATCTACACACATTCTAAGTTTGTTCCCTTTTTTAGGGACTACAACTACATTGGCTAACCATTCGGGATACTTCACCTCCCGAATGGACCCTATTTTGAGAAGTTTAGTTACCTCGTCCTTTATGAATGCATGCTTTACCTCGGACAGGGGTCTTCTCTTTTGCTTCACCGGTTTGAACCTAGGGTTCATGCTTAGCCTATGTGTCGCTATCTCCGGTGGGATCCCTGTCATGTCTAAATGGGACCAAGCAAAATAATCTATGTTATCAATAAGAAATTGAATAAGCTTTTTTCTGAGTTCGGGGTTAATCTCGTTTCCAGGTATATCTTTCGCTCGGGCAGGTACTCGATCAATATAACCTGTTCCAGCTCTTCGACCGTTGATTTAGAGGCGTCAGAATCTTCGGGAACAATAAAAGTTCGAGGGGTCAGAAAATCCTCCTCTTCTTCTTCTATCTTCTGCTTCCCCGATTCGGTCGAGGCTGGTGGCTGTGATTGCTATTTGACTTCCTGTTTACCTTTGATGCTCGACCTTTCCGAGGTTGATAGTGTCGATATCGGAGTTACCTTGTCGACCGCAAATATTTCCTTTGTAGCATGTTGGTCCCCGTATACTGCTTTTACACCGTCCGACGTCGGGAATTTCATCATTTGGTGGAGAGTCGAAGGGACTGCCCTCATGTTGTGGATCCAAGGCCTTCCAGGCAGGGCATTGTACCTCATGTCGCACTCGATTATGTGGAACTTGGTGTCTTGAATGGTTCCAGCCACGTTCACCGGTGGAATAATCTCCTCTTTAGTTGTTTCACTGGCCATATTGAAGCCGTTTAAGACCCGAGCTGCGGGCACGATTTGATTTTGTAGGCCGAGCTACTCCACGACCCTCGATCGAATGATATTCGCCGAGCTACCTGGATCCACTAGAACACGCTTAACTTGAACTTTATTTAATAAGATAGAAATTACCAGAGCGTCGTTGTGGGGCTGAGAAATGCCTTCTGCTTCTTCATTGTTGAATGATAAAGTGCCTTCGGGGACATAATATCAGGTTCGTTTTTCCCTAGTGATTGATACCTTAGTGCATTTGAATATGGGTCTCTGTGGAATGTCGACCCCACCGATGATCATATGAATGACATGTTGGGGTTCCTCCTGTTCATTTTCTTGTTGGCGTCCCTTTCTCTGAAATGATTCTTGGCTCGATCGCTGAGGAACTCTCGAAGGTGGCCCTCATTGAATAAACGGGCTACCTCCTCCCTTAACTGCCTACAATCATCGATCTTGTGACCATGCGTGCCATGATACTTACACATCAAATTTGGGTTTCTTTGGGAAGGATTGGTTTGTATGGGTCTGGGCCACCTAGTATCTCTGATCCTTTCGATTTCCGATACAATGCCCGATGCATCAATGGTAAAGTTATATTCCGATAACTGAGGTGCCTCTGTGGAATCGGCATACTTGTCAAAAACCACTTTTGCTCATAAGTCCCCGAAAATTTTGTCCTCAGTCACTTCTTCGATCGTTCCAGGTGGAATTGCATTCTGAACCATTGTTCCTTCGATCTACGGTATATGGTTGATATCGGTCTCTGTTCGACCTTGGCTCCCTGTCGATGTCCCTTTGGTTTTTAACTGCCGACTTGTTTGGATGTACTGAATCGGAAGGGGCTCCTAATTGGTCGTCCTCGACCTTGATCTTCGATTGATATCGATTGTGTACATCTGCCCAAGTTACAGCTGGATACTCGATCAAATTTTGTTTCAACTGACGTGATGCTATCGAACTACGCTCGTTCAACCCTTAGGTGAAAGCTTGAACAGCCCAATCATCTGGGACCGGTGGCAAATCCATGCATTTAATTTGAAATCGGGACACGAACTCTCTCAATATTTCATCTTGCCTCGTTGCGAACTTTATGGCCCCGACGTGTACCTTTACGAAAGAATCTGCTAACATGGTAAATGAGTCGATGGAATTTGGTGCCAGGTTGTGATACCAAATCATTGCTCCCTTCGAAAAGGTCTCTCCGAATATTTTCAACAACACATATTCGATTTCATCATCTTCTAAATCGTTACCCTTGATGGCGCATGTATATGAAGTAATATGCTCGTTGGGATCGGTGGTCCCATTATATTTGGGTATGTCTGGCATACGAAACCTTTTTGGAATAGGCTTCGGAGCCGCACTTGGAGGAAATGGGTTTTGTACAAACTTCTTCGAATCCATTCCTTTCAAGATTGGTGGTGCCCTCGGTATCTGATCAACTCGAGAGTTGTATGTCTTCACTTTTTTATCGTTGGCTTTGATTCTCTTCTCCCCTAATTCAATTATTTTGGTGAGCTCCTCGAGCATTTTCATTACCGCAGGATCAGTTTTCGATTCGTTACCATTCGACCTTTCCGGTATTGGCTCGGTACGGCGAGTAATTTCCGGCTCGACCCTATTCGGAGTCCTATATTGATTTTGTAACTGAGCAATAGCGGCTTGCTGAGCCTGAAGCATCTCGAATATCACTTGGAGACTGACTCCTTCGTCTCCTCTGCCTTGTGTTCCTTAGCCACTAGATCGGCCTTCTCTACGTACACTCCCATCGAGATTTGTGCCTAGGTCCACGTTTAGAGCAACGTGCGAACTGACATCGATTGGATTGGCAATCCCCGAGATTAGCCTGTGGCACCTCGACTCGTGCAACAATCACATTTTGGTTTTCACCTGGAATCTGAGGCCATTGTCACCGCGTGTGGATGCGTTTTGTGAGTTTTACATGTTTTAACCTGAAAGCAAAGATACTTGACAAGAACAAGCGTAAAATAGTGTATTTTATCAGAATTAGTACTGAACAATCACTATTATTCTTAGCCCCACGGTGGGCGCCAAACTGTTTACCCTAAAAATTGAGTAATAATTAAACTTATATTGTGATTTTAAGGATATGTGATTTATACCAGTACCAATTGATAAATAATGAATTAAATAGATAAATTGGACAATAACATAAATCAAACCGGTCTGCAAACAATGCCTCGACCTCGATTCGAGATAGTCTCGAGGTTAGTTAATAAGAACAGTAGAGGATGGAATAAACAGCGATGAACAATAAGTAAAACAAAGAAAGCATCGTGTGTATATATTCTTATCAGTGAATAATTATTGTCCCCTCATAAGTGAATGAGATCTCTCTTTATATAATAGAGGAATCCTAAATAAGGTACAATTCTAATAACGGAAGTAGATCCCATGATTGACACTAATAACCACTTTGATTTGATCTGTTCCGGAATTTCCGCCGTGATCTTCGACCGGTTACTGATATCTCGCCATTCCGTTATTACGCCTTACTCGAAGTCAATCATGTTTGATCTCGATTGTTGCTGGCCTCGATCTCAATGAATACTTCGATCTCCAGGCTTGATGTTCTATCTTCGAGCTCGAGCCCAATCTATTATGAGGTTACCCTCGAAGCAACTTCCCTGCCAACGCCCGATTTCGACCGTAGACAGTGTCAAAACCACATTTTTTCCCCAAAATAGTTCACTCTATCCCGTAATTGAGGACTTTGGACAAAGACTCCTCACACGCAATAAGAAAAGTTTCTACGAGAATGGTTGCTTTGGCGGGTAAGATCACAAATCACAAACCATAAGAAAAACAAATCTCTTGAAAACAAAGTAAAATTCCCATATTAAAAAATATTAAGGATCTTTAATATAAAATTGATGAGAACTGAATATTTCATAACAAGAGGTAATTCGAATATATAAGATGAGAAAAAATAACTATGATAAAAATAATTTGCACCTAAAATTGCCAAAGCTTCAAACATTGTATCGCAAAATGAAGGAAAACAAATATAAGCCCTACGATAATAAAAATTAAAAAAAAACTTAAATATGTAACTTCATATCGGGCCTTGGGCTCCAGAGCATTTTCACCAAGGATTAACTTATTCACCTGAACGACTCACTACTTCTTTGTATTAGAATTGAAAGTGCCAATATTTTTGTATATTAGAGAATTTGGGAACATAATGATCAATTAAATCAGATAAAAATACGCTTGAATTGAATAATGGTTGTGACTAAAGAAAGCGTCAGGGTCATAAGTCTCACTAAAAGGCATAAATATTGCTTTGTCTTTACTGTCAAATACCTTAATGTTAATTAGTACATATAAGCATTAAAATCATACAGAGAAATCAAGTAGCTTACCTATTGAACATATGCGAATAATCCGAATGTATAAAAATAGTAGGAATATAATTTAGATAAGTCATTAGACTTTCACCATGCTTTATTTACACATCCTAGTATGAGAAAACAACATCATCAAAGATGCATCAACCAAAATTTTGTATGACATACAACAGTCTAATATATTATTGATCACCTTTAGAAGATCATAACTAAGTTATACTCACTCTGTTTGAAAAAGAATGAACCTATTACTATTTGGACAGTGAAACAAAATTTTCTTTGATAATTTTTTTGCTAATAATTTTAAATATTTTGAATTGTTAGCTATTGTGACTTCTAGTATTTTTATATTGTTTCTGAATATGTAAACTTAATTTTTAAAAACTTAAAGAATCCATGTCCAAATTCACACTGAAAATTAGTTAACTTGACCCTTGTACTCCGAAAAGGTTCGAATAAATTAAAATATGCATATCCAATTACCTAAACAGAGAATGTAAGAGAACACCAACAGTTTGGTCAGTGCTTGAAATTTTACCTTTTCAATACTCAGCTAAGAGAAGTTCTTCTTTCAATATGAATTGGTGTGCGATAAACGCATGTGAGGCCGCACTGTTCGAATTTAACCAACGAACCACCAACGGAGAAGATGTGCCATAGGAGATTTGATTTTTAGAGAGAAAAGAACTGAAAGGTGGCAACTCTTCCCAACAGACTTGTCTCACACATTGGAGTGTCTTCCTAAGGTAAGTTTTCTTTAAAAAATAAAATAAAATAAAATAAAATAAAATAGGATAATTAGGATAAGGTTATTATGGTAATTTCATTTTTTAAAAAATAAAATAAAATAGGATAATTAGGATAGTATGAAAGTTACTATGGTAATTTAACTTTTTAGTTTAAGTATTATAGAAGATGATATGATGATTATTAAAAAAAAAACGGTACGACACGTCAACACGTACACAATAACATTCGCATTTCCCTGCATTTACAACTCAGCCAGACTCCAACACCCAACCCCGCCTTCCCCCATCTCCGATCATCCTTTTCCCCATTCCCCTCTCAGAATCTGCAAATCTGACAGTGGAAAGAAAAATGTCACAAGGAGACACAATACCTCTTAACTCCACATCCCAATCGGACATTGATGAAATCGAAAACCTCATCTATTCTCATCCTTCTACTGTCCTTCCAGCTCGCCCTCCTTCTCCTCCTCGTGCTGCCATCCCTGTTTCTTCTTCTCCTTTCATGCCTTCCAATCTCCGCCCTCCACCTCCCCCTACTACCAAAACCGCCAATCAGAAGCCGACACATGTCCCTTCCGTTCCCGCTCCGCCTCCGCTGCCTTCATCAGCAGGACAGTCCAATATAGCCTCTACGGGATTCGGATCTCCGCCCAATACGCTTACCGAGCCCGTTTGGGACACGGTCAAAAGAGATCTCTCCAGAATTGTTAGCAATTTGAAGTTGGTGGTTTTCCCTAATCCGTATAGAGAAGATCCGGGGAAAGCGCTTCGAGATTGGGATCTGTGGGGTCCTTTCTTCTTCATTGTCTTCCTTGGTCTCACTTTGTCCTGGTCTGCTTCTGTTAAAAAGGTAACTCATCTACATTGCCATTTTTATGAACAATCACTGTTAATCCATTTGGTAATTTTCCCTTCCTATACGAAGGCTCCGGTTTAAATCCCTAGTTATGTCTAATTTTACATGTATGTTGTGCTAGAAGGTACTGAATTGTGTAAACGTTCTAATATACTCCCTAAATTTTGAAAATAAAGATAGGTTCATTTTAATTCGTACTACTTCAGTCCTAAACATATTAGACGTGTTTTAGATCAAGGGCGTCCTGTACGCTCAAATTATATCAATAGACTTCTGTACGGGGGAATAAAAAATGAAAGCTTTGAAGATTGCGCGTGCCAGAGGAATAAAATACAAAGTAATCTATCCGCAAACAGCTCGATCAACACTTATAGATCA
The DNA here is from genome assembly GCA_000715115.1 of Nicotiana otophora. Taxonomy (NCBI): domain Eukaryota; kingdom Viridiplantae; phylum Streptophyta; class Magnoliopsida; order Solanales; family Solanaceae; genus Nicotiana; species Nicotiana otophora. The sequence goes on from AWOL01S0017741.1 coordinate 20,354, forward strand.
AAACCATCAGTCACAAAACTTTTCATGCTAGCAATCATAAGGGTTTTGGCATTTCTTTCAAAGCAGGTGCAGAAATTTTTCCAAGGAAAAGGAGAAATTTTTCATGCCTTTTCTCGTCCAGTGTAATCTTCTATAGTAATTTGTGAGCGAACGAATTATTAGCCATGTCGCAGAGAAGCCAAATAAGAGGATCTCAGCCAAAAACAACAGATATTTGAGGCATAACGGGCTAGTGTGTTATCAGCCTGAAGGGTTACTCCTATTTAATAAGCTGAAGAAATTCATAGGCAGAGTCATTTTTTGCGCATGAGTTGTCTGCACAAGTACGCTTCCCATTGACAACCTGAAATGAATCTTTGACATATGTTTTATTATCAAACATCAAACTGTTAACCACAAATATAGCGATTAACATAACATCCCTACACTGTTTCTCCTCCAAGAAGCCTAAATCCATTACCAACTTGGTAGGAGATAGCTGGTAATCGGTGGAATAGTCGAGGTGCGCACAAGTTGGCTTGACCACCACTGTTATTAAAAAAAATTTGGCGTTAAAGACCTTGATTGACATTTTAAGCTCTAGAGGGAAGATACATGTCTCAATAGCACCAATCAGAAAGCAACACCTGTTCCTTCCATTCCCACCCCGCCTTCGCTGCCTTCATCATAAGGCCTTCGCTGCCTTCATCATAAGGACAATTGAATATAGTTGCTACGGGATTCAGATCTCTACCCAATACGCTTACGGAGTCCACCCCGCCTTCGCTGCCTTCATCATAAGGCCTTCGCTGCCTTCATCATAAGGACAATTGAATATAGTTGCTACGGGATTCAGATCTCTACCCAATACGCTTACGGAGTCCACCCCGCCTTCGCTGCCTTCATCATAAGGCCTTCGCTGCCTTCATCATAAGGACAATTGAATATAGTTGCTACGGGATTCAGATCTCTACCCAATACGCTTACGGAGTCCACCCCGCCTTCGCTGCCTTCATCATAAGGCCTTCGCTGCCTTCATCATAAGGACAATTGAATATAGTTGCTACGGGATTCAGATCTCTACCCAATACGCTTACGGAGTCCACCCCGCCTTCGCTGCCTTCATCATAAGGCCTTCGCTGCCTTCATCATAAGGACAATTGAATATAGTTGCTACGGGATTCAGATCTCTACCCAATACGCTTACGGAGTCCACCCCGCCTTCGCTGCCTTCATCATAAGGCCTTCGCTGCCTTCATCATAAGGACAATTGAATATAGTTGCTACGGGATTCAGATCTCTACCCAATACGCTTACGGAGTCCACCCCGCCTTCGCTGCCTTCATCATAAGGCCTTCGCTGCCTTCATCATAAGGACAATTGAATATAGTTGCTACGGGATTCAGATCTCTACCCAATACGCTTACGGAGTCCACCCCGCCTTCGCTGCCTTCATCATAAGGCCTTCGCTGCCTTCATCATAAGGACAATTGAATATAGTTGCTACGGGATTCAGATCTCTACCCAATACGCTTACGGAGTCCACCCCGCCTTCGCTGCCTTCATCATAAGGCCTTCGCTGCCTTCATCATAAGGACAATTGAATATAGTTGCTACGGGATTCAGATCTCTACCCAATACGCTTACGGAGTCCACCCCGCCTTCGCTGCCTTCATCATAAGGCCTTCGCTGCCTTCATCATAAGGACAATTGAATATAGTTGCTACGGGATTCAGATCTCTACCCAATACGCTTACGGAGTCCGTCTGGGACACGTTCAAAAGAGATCTGTCCAGAATTGTTAGCAATTTGAAGCTTGTGGTTTTCCCTAATCCGTATAGAGAAGATCCAGGGAAAGCGCTTCCGGTTTGGGATCTCTGGGGACCTTTCTTCTTCATTGTCTTCCTTGGTCTAACTTTCTCCTGGTCCGCCTCCGTTAAGAAGGTAACTCGCCTACATTGCCAATTTTATGAACAATCACTGTTAATCCATTTGGTAACTTTCCCTTCCTATACGAAGACTGCGGTTTAAATCGCTAGTTATGTCTAATTTTACATGTGTGTTGTGCTAGAAGGTACTGCGTTATGTAAATTCTGTAAGTATAGTCACTATATTTTGGTAAAAGAAGAAAATAGGTTCAGGTTAGTTCACTATAGAAGGTCCCAGTATGACTATGCCAATCCCGATTAGTTGGTATCGCCTATATAGATCTTTTTCTTCCACAATGTCTACTTGTCATTAAAAGTCTGCATGGATTACAAGATATCATTAAATTTCTATAAGAGGGAAAAGTTAGGTTAACAACACTACCTCCTTTCGAGTGCTTGATTATTAAGAATATGATGTTTGATTAGTTATTATTTTTAATTGGGAGAAGGACCAAAATTCCCCCTGAACTATGCGAAATGTGCTAATTTTCCCTTTATTTAAAAAAACATTATGACTTAATTGTGGGACACGAGGCATCATGAGGTGCTAAGCTTCCGCCATTTGAAAGTAAGGGCAAATATAACCCATTTTGGTAGCGGGAAGGGTACATTTGACCCCAACTATTAACGGGGCAAATCTGTTTCTATTTCGCATGGTTGGAAATTTTGACCCTTTGCCCATTATAGTAAAGAGAGTATTACTTTATATAATAGCCTATTTAGCCGTGCTTCTAAAATTAGAATAATTTAAAAAGTGTTTTTCTTAAAAGTGCTTTTCAAAAAAGTACTTTTGGTGAGAAGCAGTTTCTGTTTCGCTAATCAATTTGAAAAACAATTTTGAGCAACAGTTAGTGTTTGGCCAAGCTTTTAGAAAATGCTTCAAAGTTTTTTTTTTTTCAAAAGTGCTTTCCAAAAAGTGCTTTTGGGGAGAAACTTACTTTTTTCTGCTTCTCAAAATTTGTTTCTGCTTCTACTCAAAGCATTTCTTTTCTTCTAAAAGCTTGGTAAAACTTTGAAAAAATCACTTTTAGCCCAAAAAAAGCACTTTAGGCAAAACAACAAAGCTTGGCCAAATAGGCTATTAGTCTATACTAAGATTTAAATTTTTTATTTCTTCACATTTCAAACTATTGTTGGACACACTATTCCACAAAATTCAAAAGGGAGAAGGGTCAACTTTGGCCCTAAACTATGCGAAAGATTCAAATTTGTCCTTCGTTTAAAACAATTTTGACTTAATGTGAGACACGTGGCATCACAATGTCCTAAGCTTTCCGCTGTTTGAAATCAAGGCAAATCTAACCCATTTTGTAACAGCGAGGGCACAATTGACTCTAACTATTAATGGAGGGAAAATTTGTTCTATTTCGCATAGTTCGAGGGCAAATTTGACCCTTCTCCCTAATTTATATGATCGTGATTGAGTAGACTCAGAGTGTATGATGTTATTAACTCTATGTATTACATTAGCGATAAAAAAATTAATATTATGGTTGAAAACTTATTTTTTTGGTGAAACTTACATCGAAGTTCTACATTTTGAATAGTCAAATGAATTTTAAACTCTTTTAAAGCTGCAAAAATAATGTTACCATTGGAATGGTTACTAGATTTAGAAAAGTCCAAAAGTAGAAACAATGACATAAATTAGAACTAAAGGAGTATTAATTTTTATTAGATTGATGTATAGGTTTTTCGTCTTTATTTACTTGCGTTACAGTTGTCTCGGTGAGCATTTCTGGGGAAACTGTCACGACCAAAAATCCTAACCTGTCGTGATGGCGTCTATCGTGGTACTAGGCAAGCCGACATTTCGAAATAATTCTAACACCTTTAATAGAAATGAATTAAAGCAGTTTAAATAATTAAAGTTCTCATAAAAACAGGGATAAAAACCCAAAACACAACGCGGAAGTTCCCAACTATTGGGGTGTCACAGAGTACATGAGCATCTATACATCACAAGTCTGGAAAATACTGTATATGATAGTCTGAAACTAAATACAATAAGCGGAAAGATAGGGAAAGAGAGACAAGGTCTGCGAAACGCCGGGCAGCTACCTTGGAATCTCCCAAAAGATCAACTGTGCAATGAAATTAACACCCAACGTGTCCGAAAACACCTGGATCTGCACACGAAGTGCAGAGTGTAGCGTGAGTACAACCAACTCAGTAAGTAACAATACTAAATAAAGAACTGAAAGTAGTGACGAGCTTCACAGCTAAAGTTCAATTACAGAAATTTCCACATAGTAAGGTAGGCATGCTTTCAGGTTCGACAATTAAGGCCAAAACAGTAATTCATGTCAAGTTCAACTGAAACAGAAGATAATATCTCTCAGAAATTTCAAGACAGTGTTATATGACAGCTGAAGTTCAACAATAATGAAGTCAATACATCCTCTCAGAGCAACAGTCACTCAGTCCTCCCATTCACTCCAACCTCACAATCACTCTTTCCTCACAATCACTCATTCCTCTCAATCACTCATCACTCGGCACTCGTACTCAGTAGGTACCTGCGCTCACTAGAGGTGTGTACAGACTCCGGAGGGGCTCCTTCAGCCCAAGTGCTATAACAAGCCAATCATGGCATACATCAGTAAAACATGCTGCGACGTGCAGCCCGATCCCATAAACATCCTCACAATCAGGCCCTCGGCTTCACTCATTCATCGATTTCCCCAGTCTCTTGGCTCTCAGAAATCATGATAAGCAGCCCAAACAACAATACTATTATGCATCAATAATGAACAATAGAGACTGAGATGTAATATACAAGTAAAACTGTGACCGAGTACAAAACACCAATTTAGCAGATAATTCAACATGTACCCGACCTCTGTGGGTCCCTACAGTGCCAACACATAGTCTAAACATGATTGCTAACATGATTTGTGGTTCAATTTCTATAATACATGAAGAATGTACAGATAACAACAGATTATTCAACTACACAGTTCCATGAAATTTGACCAAGTCACAATTCCTAAGGTGCACGCCCACACGCCCGTCACCTAGCATGTGCGTCACCTCAAAACCAAATACATGACACGTAATACGGGGTTTTGTACCCTCAGAACCAAATTTAGAACTGTTACTTACCTCAATCCGGGCAATCTCTACTCCAACACACTCGCGAAACGGCCTCTGAATGCTTCGAATCTAGCCATAAACAATTCGATATAATCAATACGGGTTAAAGGAACTCCATAAGGAAATGCTAAGTTATTAATCAAAAGTCAAAAATCGACTCAAAAGCCGCCCCCCGGGCCCACGTCTCGAAATTCGATAAAAGTCACAAAACCCGAAAGCCTATTCAACCACGGGTCTAAGCATACCAAATTTATCAAAATCCGACACCAAATCGTCATCCAAATCCCCAAATCAAACTCTCCAAATTCCTAGTCTCAAACTCCCAATTTACACCTTAAATACACACCAACTAGGTGGGAAAATCAACGGGGAAGCAAGATTATTGATAAAAAATGAGCACAAGAGACTTACCTCAAGAATCCCCTCGAAAACCCTCTCAAGAATCGCCCAAACCCGTGTTTGAAATGTTTGAAATGAAGCCAAAATCGCGAACCCTTGTTTTAATAATCTGCCCAGCACTTCCGCTTTTGTGGGAACTTAACCGCTTCTGTGGCGTCGCAGAAGCGATATCACACACGCATCTGCGGCTCATTCCGCTCCTGCGGTCCCTCACTCCGCTTCTGCGAGAACCCAAACCGCCTCTGCGGACCAAGCCCATCTGCCCAGTTCCGCTTCTGCGGTTCCCCTGACCGCAGATACGGAACTCCCTATCGCACCTGCGCGCCTTCCGCTTCTGCTCACCTCTCACCGCATCTGCGGCCACGCAGGTGCGGAAAACTCCTCGCACTTGCGGCCACCTGCACACTCCCCTCCAGCTCGCACCTGCGCAAGCCAGCCCGCACCTGCGAGCTCGCACATGCGATCAAAGCTCCGCAGGTGCTGTTACACCAGCAGGGGTCCAACTTCAGCAATCACTCAACTTCAACTTTGATCCGTTAACCATCCAGAATCAACCCGAGGCCCCCGGGACCTCAACCAAACATACCAACAAGTCCTAAAACCGCATACGAACTTAGTCGAGCCCTCAAATCACATCAAACAACTTCAAAAACACGAATCGCACCCCAATTCAAGCCTATTGAACCTAAGGAAATTAAACTTCTACAAACGACGCCGAAACCCATCAAAACACGTTCGATTGACCCCAAAATTTGCACACAAATCACATTTGACATTGCGGACCTACTCTAACTTCCGGAATCGGAATTCGACCCTGATAATAAAAAGTCCGCTCCCGGTCAAACTTCCCAAAAATTCAACTTTCGCCATTTCAAGCCTAATTCCACTACGGATCTCCAAATCACATCCGGACATGCTCCTACGTCCAAATTCTCCCAACGGAGCTAACAGAACCATCAAAACTCCATTCCGGAGTCGTTTACTCATAGATCAACATCCGGTCAATCATTTCAACTTAAGCTTTCAACCTTGAGACTAAGTGTCTCATATCATTCTGAATTCACTCCGGACCCGAACCGACTACCCCGGCAAGTCACATAACAACTATGAAGTACAAAATGAGCAGTAAATGGGGGAACGAGGCTACAACTCTCAAAACGACCGGCCGGGTCGTTACAGAAACCTTCCATAGATATGTTAAAAGTTAAATGGAAACCTACCAACAGACATGTAGGTAAAATATATTTTGTTTCCGCCTTATGCATGATCTATCTAGGCACCTGAACTTTTATTTTTCCTTTGTGAAAGTAGAGGGGGATCACTGGAAGATGTTTGTGCCATTTTGCAATATTGCTATTTTTCCATTCTCAATTTTCAATGTTTTGTACTTCCTTTTGGTTCTTTTTTTCGTCTTCCTGTTGTTGTTTTTACTTTGGTGTCCGTTAAGTATGTGTTGTATAGTCTAGAAGCAAACTTAAGTGCTATGGATTTCCTTACGAACCTTTATGCAAGTAAAAGTATGATATCTGGATTTGGCATGTTTGTTGGACGTGTTTTAGATGGATTTCTTTTTGTGACCGTGCGCGTGCATTCTTATAGTTCTGATGTATAATATGTGCAATTCTCATTTACTCTGGCACCAACGAAGTACCTTTAGACTCAACCAATCATGTCTGAAGTACAAAATAATACTTTGAAGATTACAAGTGCTAGAGGAACAAAAGGAAAAGTGTCATCCATTAGCAAACAGCTCGAAAAACTTGCATAGGCAAAATGGTCCATCAAAAACTTCCATACCAAACAAAAGGGTTGTGCATGTCTGAAGTAACTAAATTTCTCTAACCCCATACGTATGTCATGCTGAATATCTGAAGTCTGCCTCCACAACTAAAAACCCATATCAATGGAAGTTCTTTAGCGCTCTGTGCATCACCTTGACAAGAACCCCACTCACATTTAATAATTGAGTATCAACTATCTCTTCATTTTTCTTGTGGAAGACCTAGCCAGAGAAAAGTGAGGCCTATGTGTTGCCCTTTCTCACATAGAAGTCTCATAAGAGGATCTTAGCCAAAAATAGTTGTTGTTTGAGGTATTACAGACTAGTGTGTTCTTATCCGAAGTCTAATTCCTTCTTAATAAGTTGACGAAATGCACTGGCGGATTCGTTTTTCAGTCACGAGCTGCCCGCATGAGCATAGTCCCCACTACCAACCTCAAACAAATATTTGAAATGTTTGTCTATCAACGTTCGTAATTGTTAACCACAAATTATAATGATGCAACATAACATCCTTGTATCATTTCTCCTGCCAGATGCGTCCATCACCAACCTGATAAAAAATTTAGTAGTAAAGACATAGTTCCTATAGCTGTAAATCTCCTTGATTCCTTTTTGAATTTGTGAAATTTCTGATTCCACGATCCAAAATAAAAAAAGGAACATATAAATTTATAGTGTTGGTGTGCTTGGATCTATAGTTCGGACTTCGGATAGTAACCATTCATGTAGAGTTTGTTGTAGCTTTCTTTCATCTAAGGTCTAGAGGTTTTTTCGCTTCTTTCTATTTTTTAATAAAGAGTTTTTTGGGTGTAACACAAAAGTTAAACATAGTTAAATAAGATATGCTGGGATGGTGTTACTCTACAAGGTAATGATTTGACTTGAAGTTAGATGTATCATACTCAAAGTTATGATAAAGATGTGGAGACTAGTTATTACACCTTTAGCCTAGAATTGGAGAAAGTAATATGCTCCTAACTATAATTAGGTCAACCCATGGAGAAAACTAGTTTATGCATCCTTTTTTTATAAACGGTGGTTTCCGGGCCCGCTTGTGCGCACCTCGACTAATTCCACGGGATACATGCTATCTTCCACCAGCAATAGGTACCAGTAACAGGTACTAGATAATTTTATCCACCAAGGTTTGGACAAAAATGAAGAATCACCTCGTGTTTTTTGTCTCTGCTGAAAATTGAACCTGAAACCTCATGGTTCTAACCTACTTTATTGACCACTATGCCACACTCTTGGTGTTAATAGAGTTAAACAAGGCCACACACCATTTTCTAAAATTAGAATATAAGCAAATGCTTCTTTACCCAAATAAAAAAAGAGTATCTACACAAGAGTTCACTTGTAAGCTTTAGTCACTCCTCCATCTAAACTATTACAAACAAGATCACATATTGAGTCTTAAGTAAAGTGGCCGTTTTTTTTTAAAGTTTATCATTCCTTGCTTGTTATATAATATTGGAATGAAACAGAATGAATAAAGTGGAACTTATCCAAAGGATTCATATAGCCAACTCCAACTAACTTGAGATTGAGGCATAGTTGTTTTATGCAGAACCTATAACTTCTGTTGCTTGTGTCCCTCTCAAGTTCCAATTCTCTCTTCTTTTATTGCTGGTTCTCTTGAAAGATGGCTCTTCATTTCTCCCTGAATTTCCAGGAACATAATTCTGGCTGTTTCATCATCAAGTCCAACCAAAATGGAAGCTCTTAGGAATTGCAATTTTCTATTTTTACTATCTAGCTTTTTATTTGCCATTATAGATCACACTGTTCTCATATTGATGGGTCCTAGACAGAATAACAACAACAACAAACCCAGTGTAATCCCATAAGTGGGGTCTGGAGAGGGTAGTGTGTACGCAGATCTTACCCCTACCTTATGAAGGTAGAGAGGTTGTTTCTGATAGACCCTCGGCTTAGACACAATAATATTAAAAAGAAATACAGTAATAGATACAATAATAGAAACGAAGCCAGGAGCATTAACAACAATAAAATAATAAGGTAACCGAAGCAAAAGAAATAACTGATAGCACTATAAATTTAAGTATAAGAAAGTACGGGAATAATATTGATACTACAAGTATGAAAAGGAGATACGCTCGTCTACTAGCCTTCTATCCTAATTCTCAACCCCCACACCCTCTTATCAAGGATCATGTCCTTGGTAAGCTGTAGGTGTGCCATGTCCTGCCTTATCACCTCTCCCCAATATTTCTTTGGCCTACCTCTACCGCATTTCCTCTACATACACCTGAACTATCTCAGTCTCGCTTCTCGCATCTTGTCCATCACGGGGGCCACTCCCACCTTGTCCCGAATATCTTCATTCCTAATCTTATTTCTCATAGTATGCCCATACATCCATCTAAGTATCTTCATTTCCACTACTTTCAACTTCTGGACATGAGAGCTCTTGACTGGCCAATACTCTGTCTCATACAACATAGTCGGCCTAACAACCACTTTATAGAATTTGATTTAAGTCTTGGTGGCACATTCTTATCACACAAGACACCGGGGGTGCGAGCCTTTATTTCATTCACCCGCTCCAATACGATGTGTGATATTATCGTCAATCTACCCATTACCTTGGATTATAAACCCACGATACTTGAAACTTCCTCTCTTCGGGATTACTTGTGTATCAAGCCTCATTTCCATTCCCGCTTCATGAATAATGTTACTGAACTTGCACTTCAAGTACTCCGTTTTAGTCCTGTGCAATCTGAAACTAGGGGTGGACATAAAATCCGAAAAATCGAATTCCGAACCGGGCCAAATTAATTCGGTATTTCGGTACTACTTCGGTATAGATTTTTCTGTTATTCGGTATTTCGGTACGGTTCTTGGTATTGAGGTTTTGATATTTCGGTATATCGAAATACCGAAATATTAGGCTTAATCTCAATTCCCAAATATACCAGGCCAGCCCAAGTGCCCAACACAAATCTGATTCTGCTGAGCCCAATTATTTACCTTCAATTCCAAGTGCCCTACACCCCCTTGGGCCTTAGTGACCGAGCAAATTAGGTTTACACTTTACACAATACACATTCAGTTCTAGATAATAAAGCACCATTTTTTACCTTTGCCCTTACTCCATTGAATTTACATGGATGCATGTTTCGCTCAACATTTGAAGGCTTAAGAAATGTAAGAGGTGCTGCTAATTTCTAGTGCTAACAATTTTCATCTTATTGGCTGGAGCTATAGAAGCATCATTCAAATTCAAAAGGAGTTAACTCGTTGAACGAACACCTAGGACTCTAAATGATCTGATGCGGTCAGTTTCAAGCACTTGATTTCTGGTATCAAAATTGATAGGTCTTATCTTTACTATGACACATGCTGCATCTTTTAAAATTTAATAGGGGATACAAATTTCACTTGGTACTCCGACCAAACAAACGTAAGATCATTCAGAGTTTATTGCATAACTTGTAGGATCTTTTTCTCATCTTTGTCTCCTTTCATTTCTGTTATGCAAATTGATAAATCGAAACCGTACCGAAACTGCATCGAACCAAATAAGAAATGCCGAATCGTATCGAACTACTTTGGTACGGTATTCGGTATGTACAATTGATATATCGAATATCGAATTACCGAACTGTAGTTCTTCAAGACCGTACCGAATGCCCACCCCTACCTGAAACCCCTAGACTCCAGGGTCTGTCTCCAAACCTCCAGCCTAGTGTTAACATCGCCTCGCGTCTCATCGATCACTACTATGTCATCTGCAAATAACATGCACCATGACACATCGTTGCATCAATTCATCCATCACCAAGGCATTTTAAGAACGGGCTAAGGGTTGATCCTATTCCCTGGTGTAACCCAAAACAATCGAGAAGTGACCCGAATCTCCTCCCATTATTCTTACCCGCGTCTTGGCTCTATCATACATGTTATTAATTACCCTAGTGTACTCTATAGGTACACCTCTAACCTCCAAGCATCTCCATAGAACCTCTTTTGGCACTTTGTCGAAGTTTTTTTAGGTCAATGAACACCATATGTAAGTCCCTCTTCCTCTCCCTATACTGCTCCACCTATCTCCTCACAAGATGAATGGCTTCCGTAGTCGATCACCCCGGTATGAATCCGAACTGGTTCTCAGAAATAGACACACCCCTTTTCACCCTCATTCCACCACCCTTTCCCAAACTTTCATAGTGTGGCTTAGCAGCTTAGTTTTTTAAATATCGTCTTTGTTCTTGTATAACAGGACCATCATACTCCATCTCCATTCTTCGTGCATCTTTGCCGTCCTAAAAATAACATTAGAAAACCTAGTAAGCCACTCCAAACTTGCCCTTCCCGCCTCTTCCAAAATTCCACCGGGATCTCGTCCGGCCTGGTCGCTCTTCCCCTTCTATCTTACGCATAGTTCTTTCAACCTCCTCGACCTTTATACGCCTACAATACGCAAAATTCTAACGAATCTCAGAGTTCTCCAAATCACCTAGCACAATATTCTTGTCCCTATCTTCATTCAAGAGTTTATGGAAGTATGTCTGCAATCTTCGTCTATTGTGTGCCTCTTCCACCAACACTACGCCTTTCTCGTCTTTGACGCACTTTACTTGGTCCAGGTCTCAGGCCCTCTTCTCTCTCGCCTTAGCTAGCCTTTACAATTCTTGTCCCCGCTTTTGTCGTCAAGTTTTGCATACAAGCGTTCGAACGTTGCCATCTTCGCCGCCGTAACTGCTAACTTCGTCTCCCTCTTCGCCATTTTAAACACCTCCTTATTCATCCTCTTATCCTCCTCGTCTCTACTCTTCACTAACTTCGCATAAGCGACTTTCTTGGCCTCCACTTTCCCTTGGACCTCACCGCCACCATTCCTCTCGATGCCCGCCAGAGTTGCCCCAAGAGACCCCAACACCTCTCTAGCTTCTTCCCTAACACAACTAGTTGTCCTATCCCATATGCTATTAGAATTGCCGCTACTCCTCCAAGCCCCCATCGCCAACAATTTCTCTCCCATTTCTTGAGCTCTGGTCGCAGTCAAGCCCCCCCATTTGATCCTAGGCATGTCGTACAATACCCTTTCCTTCCTGTTCCTTTTAATCTCTAAACCCATCGCCAAGAGCTTATGTTGGGTTGTAAGATTCTCACTCGCAATAACCTTGCAGTTTTTACAAAGACCTCTTTATCACCTTTCCTAAAGAGGAAGTAATCTATATGTGTCTTAGCCACCATACCACTGAAGGTTATGCTCCTCCTCCTTCGGGAAACTCGAATTAGCTATCACCAACTCAAAAGCTTCCGCAAAATCCAAAAGCGCGACTCCTTCGTTTCTATCCCCAAAGCCAAAACCTCCATGCACAACATCATAACTCCCTGAAGTAGTCCCGATGTGACCATTGAAATCTCCTCCCACGAATAGCATCTCGGTGTGCGGAATACCTTTCACAACCTCGTCCAAGTCCTCCCAAAAACACTACCTCCTCATCCAAGCCCGCTTGAGGAGCGTACACACTAATGATATTCAAAATAAGCCCTCCAACGACTAGCTTAATCATCATCATTTCATCGTTCACCCTCCTAACCTTTACCACCTGCTTCTTGAGATCCTTATCCACTAAAATGCCTGCTCCATTCCAATTACTCGAGCCTCCTGAGTACCACAATTTAAACTCGTCCACATTTCGCGCCTTAGATCTTACCTATTTTGTCTCTTGGGCATAAGCTATATTGATCCTCTTCTTGAGAATCTCTACTAACTCTATAGACTTTGCCGTCAATGTTCCTATATTCCAAGACTCAACTCTTAACCTAGAGGCTCCCTTATCCCACTTGCCACCTTTGCCCCTCGCTCCCTCCCCCAGCCCCAACCGAGGACGTGACCCTAGTCTACCATCGATCACCAGAGCCACTAAAGCAGGAATAAACTAATAGGAGGCTAGCTTACTAAATATGACAAATCCACTACATTATAATAAATGGCCGGCAGTCCAACACGCACGAAGTGTAATCTAATCAATAATAAAGCTAAAAACAAGAATCGATAATAAACATAAGCAAGCAAGTATAACGAGTGAAACATACTATAATGAAACATGAAATATAGAATGGTTAGTAATTGGCAATGTCAAAGTATTGCTGCCACGCTTCTCCACGCGATGCTCCTAGCATCTGCGAGTCTGGATTGTATTCCGCAATGCCAAAATAAAAATTTCTGTGTGCACGGGCCGCCAGTGCCGCCTGTCGGAACTCTCCTCGCTGCCAGTACTCCTAGATGGTTGCCGGAAACTCGGCCTAGAATCCTATCAAAGAAAAAAAAAGAAGAAATGCAAAATAAGACTCCAAATAAAAAGAAAGGAGATGGAGAGAAAGCTTAGCCGTTGCCTGAAATCTGGTCGACGGCGGAGAAGACGGCTGTCGGTGGCTTTGCTGCTTCTGGGTGGGGGTGGCGGTTTCGGTTGCTGGTGATGCTCTCTTGGTGGTGCGGTGGACGGGGGGAGATGGAGAAAAAGAAAGAGAAGAGGGGCGCCTGTGGGGGAGTGAGAGAGATTGTTGTCACCGGTGAAGAGGGAGGTCACTGGTGGTAGTGGTGGGCGGTGGGTAGTAGAAAGTAGCGGGAAAGAAAGGAGCCGTTAGGGCTGCTATAACATGGAGAGAGAAGAGCGAGATTGGTTGCTTATTTTTCTCTTTAAGTTAAATGCCTTGTTAATGTATTTGATGGGTCCTAGACAGAAGTGCGGATATTCATTTCTTCTGCTGAGCAACTTCTGTAGCTAATGATTGTTCCAAACTAGTCATCCTGATGTCTTTTTGTGGACACACTCTATGAACTTGATAGGGCGTCTTAAACGTAGTTGCTTGGTTACAAATGATTGAAAAATAGTGTGAATTGAAAGGTGTAAATGGTTGTATGTTTACTTTGTGCATTGAACTCCACCTTGCCTCGAGTTTGCAACGAACTCCTTCTACCTCTCTAATGCACCTTCGACAACTTATGTCATGGTGGGCAACTCAGTTGCTCAGACTCGGGTGCGGGTCTGCGATACGGGTGCAGATCTAGAGGTCGGATTCTTCATCACATAAATTTTAGGATTTTAGGATATGGATACGGGTGTTGGGAATGGCCAATAAATGTATATTACGGCATATAGAGCCTGCTTGAAAACCCATCTAGGAATTAATTTTTGTGTAATTTGATGTAATTACACAATTTAGCATGTTTGTTTGCCAATGTAATTACTTGGTCAGCATGGAATTGAGCGTAATAGAAGGGGTATAACTACTCTCTCCAATTCCCAAAGAGTATGTGATAATTGGTGGTAATTACACTGTGCAATTACAAGTTAATGTAATTTTTCTTATTCTCTTTCATTTTTTTCGAATATATTAAGTACTATTCTTTTTACATTATTTCTCTTCCATTTCTCTCATTCTCATCTTCAACCTTCTAACGTGTTGCTTATGGTGTGCTTCTATATAATTTTGCAACTTCTCATATTTTGCTTTTTATTTTTTATTTTTATATTCTCTTAGGGTGTGCTTGGTACGAAGGAAAACATTTTCCAGAAAATGTTTTCAATTTTCCCATATTTGGTTGGCCTAAATGTTTTGGAAAACATTTTCCTCATGAACTCATTTTCCACCAATTGGAGAAAAATGTTTTCCCTATTAGGTGAAGGGAAAACATTTTCCAAAACTCCTTCTCAACCTTCCCCATCCCCACCAACCCCCACTAACCC
>AWOL01S0017741.1:46353-69520 GCA_000715115.1 Nicotiana otophora
AGCGATCAAATCGAAGTAGAAACCATGTTAATCTATCTATATCTATATATATATATATACTATATTGAAAGCACGAAACCCTTTATCGAAATATCGTTCGTCTTTTTTACCCTTTGAAAATAGATTTCATATTGGACAAAATTGTAATTTAAGCTAATATTTAGGACTTTAACAGCTAATATTTAAGCTATTTAGGACAAGGTGGGTTGCTCTGATGGTAAGCACCCTCCACTTCCAACCAAGAGGTTGTGAGTTCGAGTCACCCCAAGAGCAAGGTGGGGAGTTCTTGGAGGGAAGGATGCCGAGGGTTATTTGGAAACAGCCTCTCTACCCCAGGGTAGGGGTAAGGTCTGCGTACACACTACCCTCCCCAGACCCCACTAGTGGGATTATACTGAGTTGTTGTTGTTGTTGTTGTTGTTGTTAACAGCTTGTTTGGATGGTTGCTACCCATTGCATGGTATTGTATTGTTATCCCAAAACAACGTTAGTTTTGATTGTTTCGTTAAAATTGGTTGTATTGTATTGTTA
Organism: Nicotiana otophora; assembly: GCA_000715115.1. NCBI lineage: Eukaryota > Viridiplantae > Streptophyta > Magnoliopsida > Solanales > Solanaceae > Nicotiana > Nicotiana otophora. The sequence goes on from AWOL01S0017741.1 coordinate 46,885, forward strand.
AATCCATTGTTCTGCAACAATGAAAAGTCCCATTTTTTGAAACAACCGATTTGGTGTGGTAGGATTGTTTTCTATTTTTCTTTCCAATTATGCCCTAACTTATTACTCCATAATTTTATTTTACCCTTTACCTTTATTTTATTTTAACTCCAAATTTCCAACCTATAACCTACTTTGTTTTTTCCCAGAACTTCTGCCGCCAACGTTAAAGGTGTTTTGCCTTCTTCTGTTTTATTTTTTCTCCTAATTTGCTTTTAACTCTAATTCTAATTAGCTGTGCTCCTTTGTTTTGCCTTCTTCTGTCTCGCTCTTTTGTCCTGCTTTCTTCAAAGGTGTTTTGCCTTCTATTGGGTGATAAATTAGTATAAAGAGATTTTTTAAAATTATTTTTATGTATAATTTTTGATAAATTTAATATTTAAACAATTGAGGGTATTTTAATAAACTTATCAGTTACAGTACAGTACGATACAGTCAAACCAAACAACAAAATATTATTTAACAATACAACTTATCCAAACGTTGTATTCATAAACGATACAATACAATACATTGTAAAATGATGGGGAACAATGATCCAAACAGAGTATAAAAACTAGAATTATCGTTCCTTATTTGAACTATATATAAAGTCCTAACATTTAGGAGTTTAAAGATTTTACCTTATATAAATTATTTTCTTATTAAATAATATAATATTAAATTTTAATAAATGCACAAAAAATAAAGGCTTACATCCAGTGTATTTAGGACCTCAAATTCAATGTATATAGGGAAATTTAAAAACCTTTTACTACATGTAAGTTTCAAAGACCGAGCCTAACAGAAAAGAAAATAAACATTTTATTCTAATAGACAATAACAATTAAAATAAAACATCGTTTTTTACATAGGTTTAATTTGTAGAACAGCAATTTACTTCTTTTTTTTTTGTCGAAAGACTATTGTTTTTTTTGAGAAGCAACCAAGTTACAATTTCAAAATTTAGAAAACGGCTAGTCTTGGAGGAATAATTCAAAATTACATAATACAACTTACCATTGTATGCTTCCAATAAGACATTAGAAGTAATAAATTAACAAACAATTCAATACTTAATTCATTACTAAAAGAAGACTAGTGAATATAGTTACTTGTAAATTTTTATTGTTTACCCTTATTGGATAACAATTAAACTTATAATGTGGTTTTAAGGACACGCGATTTCACCTAATACCATTTGATAAATGTGAAGATTAATAACAGAAATGAACTATAAAGTAAAGCGACCAGTGTTGAAACGGAATTTAACCCTCGAGCTAGGGTGCCCTCGAACTGATTGACACCAAAACAGTTAAAAATAAAGCAAGCTGATGAACAAGAGAGTATAAGCTAAAGAGAGAGCGTTATATTGACCTTTTTATGCGAGAACAATATATCTTACAAATGGTTAATATCCCCTTTATATAGTAGATGAATTCTACTTATGGTATAACATTAATTACAGAAGGAAATCCCATGATTAGCTAATTAACCGTTCCTAATTTGATCCGTTCCGAGATTTCCGCCATGATCTTCGACCAGTCACGGATATTTCGCCTTTTCGTTATTATGTTATCTTCGATCTTGCTCGATGCCTGTTTCATTCGGTCTCGATCGCTGCTGGCCTCGATCTCGACAAGTACCTCGAATCCAAAACTTGGTACCTTGTCCTCGTACCTTGGTTTGATCCACCACGGGGCCGACCTTCGATGCAGCTCCCTGGTCCCGGTCAGATAGAAAAATTGGGTGGGCTCGGTTTTAACCGTATACAATTATTACTAACACTAATTATTAAATAATATGTTTTCATAACCAACAAATACAAATATATTGTTATCAAACGAAATAAATAAAAAAACAAGATTTGAAGAGAAAAATATAAAGAATTGAATAATGAAGATGTAACAAAAGTTAAAACATGATGAATTTTTGGATGAAAGGATCTATCATATTCACTTTCATTGCGTGATATTAATGTTTGATCTCAACTTCAAAAATATGGTTCATAAATAAAGCTTTTGATGAGTCAAATGGTTGTTAATGGATTTTTGATAATCTACATATAATATTATATCGATTGCGCAATAACTTTTAGACGAGTTCGTGCGCAAGGCGTTGGGTGCATACCAAGCATACGTTTGGGGCGTTTGAGGCAGAAGCTTCATAGGACAAGAGTCCACATGTAATCTAAGAGTATTTTATGAGTATCTCGCCCGAGGCCAATTCAATTTTACCTAACACTTATTTGGTATGTGAAAATAAAAATGATTAAGATTCAGAATTGAATAATCATCAAATTTTTTTACCTTTTGAATTCTTTCTTATTTTATTTATGTGGGAAATCTTGATCTTTAGGATTAAGAGCAATCACGATTTTATCTCATATAAATTATTTTCTTTTTGGTATAATGTAACATGACCATAACATTTTTTGGGCCTAACATGACTATAATTCATTCGATAATATCTTTGAGCTATTTTGACTATCTACTCAAATAGTATTTTTCTTTTCATTATTATTTTGTATAATATTTTAAGACGATACTCAACAATTAAATTAAATAACAAAAAATAAATATAGTAAAGATAGAGAGAAAGAAGGAGGGGGAGAGAGAAAGAGAGAGAAAAAAAATACTCGATAATCTTTGTCATTGGCGGAACACTAAAAATCATAATATCTCATATTTCTTTATTTATTAAGCCAACCAAATAGGATCAACATTTATTATTTTTAGTAACTTAGATATTTTTACTTCAAACATATTATTTAATAATATTTATATAATTTTTTAAAAAGGTGTATACTCACTAACATGGATACACGCGCAAAGCGCATCCATAGGACTAGTTCATTAAAAAATCATTGATAACCATTAAAAAATTTCGAAGCTTTGAGTTTGAAAATCGAATTTTATGAAATTATAATTTGTTTGGATTGAGTGTTGTTGCAAATGATTGAAAATATCCTTTGGAGTTTATATCTCAATTTTGAGAGAGTTTAGTGAAGATTCGAGTTAGTTTTGGTTGGAATTTCAAATTGAAACTCGAAGAAGAAGACATAAATAAATAATATATATATATTGTATGTCATGTGTACAAATGAGATACTAAATATATACAACTAACATTATTATATACAAGTTGTATATAAGTTGTATGTAAATTGTAGCTTTTGTACAACAAAAAGTAATATTTAAGCTATAGTTTTTGATCAAATTTGTATATATATTATAAAAAACTTTAGTTGCTTTCTATAAATAGAAAACCTAACCAAAATTGGATAAATAAATTAAAAATTTTGTATATATAGGATTAGGATTTTCTGTCATCTCTCAAAATCATATGGGTTGCCTTTTTCTTTAGTCTACTTGATGTTATTGATGTTTTATACTTCAATACCACACGATATGGGTGATTTGTGTGGTGTCTAATTTTCGCGTGCACTAATTTATAGAAGGACATGGTTCTTCTATGTGTTCCTTAAACTACGTTGCAGAATGTAAAGAACACAAGTATTCTTCTGTGAAAAACACCCGTCTCAAAAGGTGAAAAAACCACGACCTACTTTCCAGTATGATTTTTTCCAACACTTCACTAAAAGTCTGAGCCAAACAACAATGTTTGCAAAACTCTTGTAAACCTAAGGATTACCTCTAACCTTTGTAGAAATCAGCCATAGGCTGTTGTGACAGCTTCAAGTTAACTCTAACTTGAACAATACCACTCAAGTACCTAGTACAAGTTGCTTCTAGAAAACTGAAAGGTACAACTCAAAAGCCCTACTACAATTGAACTAGAATAATAGACAGACACATGGAACTGATTCTTTTATCTGGTTCATGTAGTTCCAGGTTCGCACTTCTTGAAATACACAGGAATTGCTTGCAAAATGCCTTGCTATTTTGCTCTCAATTCTTGCTTAACTTCAGCGTGTGTGCGTCATCTATAAAAGAGAACACAACTGAAATATATAGAGTTAGTAGGATTAGGATTAACTACAAACCTGATGCTTTACTCTTCCTTAGTAGAAGAGTTCTAGTTAAGTTCAATCTCTAACTCTTTCCTTATCTAGGATAGAGTTCTTTTCAAGTAAGGAGTCCTGCTCCTTATCAATTATATAACCTTTTCATTCAGGGAATATTAGATATAACCACTTATACTTATCCCTTGCACGTGCATGCCTTTTGCTTGAATTTGACTTTGTCCTATGTACATTATCCATGGACCTGGTTCATGCATGTGTTCCTTTACCAATCATCAAAACCAAAACCACTCATGCCAATAAATTCCCTCTTTTTTATGATGACAAACTCCGTGCTTTTCAGAATCATAGAACCTGTTTCAACTCAGCTCAATATCAAACACAATATTAGAATACTTTCCATTTAAAGTCATAAATCATCAAGGACCAGGTTCATTAGGTTATAAACATCATTGTCAAAAGCAAAAGCACAACCTATCTTCCCCCTTTTGGCATCATTAACAAGTTGCATAATTAAGTTAAGTAACTAGATTTTAGCAGATCTTACTCATGGCTATGAGGCTACTTCAAATACAATCATGGATTTAATTCTCTTATGAATCTAGGATATTAGCTGTCTAAGAAATATCAACAAACAATTAGATCAGAAATAGTGAATTTCATTGATAAGATTCTTCCACAAAGCATAAAAGAAATAAAAGCACTGAACCATGAGCAAAAAGCAAAAAAACAAAAAAAACATCCCGATTGGGTCACTGGTTACAAACTAGGCTTAGGAAGGGTCTAGGACTCGGAAGGACCAGGTTCTTGGTTTTTGGCCCGAAGCAGCTTCTACATTTCTTGAAGAATTCCATTTTTCTTCTCTTTCTTCTTTGCAAGCTCATTTTTGAGAGAGTCCCTCTCAGTTTCTATTTCAGCCAGCCTCTTCTCCAGCCTTTCAATCTCAGCATCCTTAGCCTCACTCTCCTACTCCAAAGCTCACTTTGTTGTTCTTGGGTACCCTCTTGGATAAACCAGGTTCTTTGGGAGCAGTATGGACCTCATAGTCACATTCAGTCAAAGTACCAGCCCCAAAGTAGTCTTTACTCGTGCAAATATCCCATTTCTTGAGGGGGGCCTTAAACTGAGCAAGCACAACAGTGAAAATAAATCCATAGGGGATGACATGAGCTTTAGTTCCACAAACCATCCTATGAAGCAGCTGGATTATGAACCCTGGATAATTGATCTTCTTTCCACTATCCAAGCATTCCATAAGGACTAGGTCCATGAAGGTAGCAATGTGCCTTCTCTCCTTCCCGGGAAAAACCACTTTGTTAACAAGCTCAAAGAGCACTTTGTGGGTAGGTTTCATTTCACTCTTATAGACAGCCCTGTATTCTTGCTCCAAGTCCCTATCAGCAAATTTTCTAGTGATGGCCAGTGAGGTAGGCAGATTCTCTAGACTAGGCCACTTTAACTTTTTGTAGTCATTATACCCCTCAACAGGTATACCTAGAATCTCCTCGAGCTCTTATCATCAAACCTTACCTTCACTCTTTTCACCTAACTATTGACCCTTCCATTTCCAATCTCATAGTTTGGAAAAAATTCTACAATCTCAACCCTGGCCAACCTCCCTTCTATCTGAAAGACCATGTTCTTCCAGCGTTGGATCTTCGATTTCTCCAGCAATAGAACCATCCCTTCTTCTTCTAAATCACCAAGAAGCCTCATTTTCAGGATTGTTCTCTTCTGTAACTTCACCACTTTGTATTTTTCTTTATAGGTGTCCTCTTCTTCACTCTCTTCCTCCCCAATCCTTTCAAAATGATCTCAACTGAAAGCTTTTGTGAAGATGTCATCTATTTGCTTATCAGTAGCACAAAATTTCACAGTGATCAAACCATTTTCAAAATTATCCCTTAGAAAATGATGCCTAACATATATGTACTTAGTTCTTTTGTGATAAACCGGGTTCTTGATCATACTAATTGCACTAGTATTGTCACAAAAGATAGAAATACATCCTACATCAATTCCAAAGTCCAATAATTGTTGTTTAATCCACAACAATTGATCACAACATGAGGCAACATCTACATACTCAGCTTGAGCAGTAGACAAAGCCACAAAGTTTTGCTTTTTGGTGGCCCAAGATACAAGACATGAGCCAAGAAAGTGTGCCATACCTGAAGAGGTCTTTCTATCCACAAGAAAACCTACATAATCAGCATCAGCATATCCTACTAAATCAAAATTATTACCTTTTAGATACCATAGAAAAATATCAGTGGTGCCTTTTAGGTATCTCAAGATCCTCTTGACAGCCTTCAAGTGAGACTACTTTTGATTTGCCTGAAATCTAGCACAAAGACCTACACTAAAAATAATGTTAGGTCTACTATCAGTGAGATATAACAAAGAGCCAATCATTTCTCTATATATTTTTTGATCAACAGATGGACCATGTTCATCCAAATCTAATTTCGTGGCTGTTGCTACAGGAGTGTCAATTTATTTAGAATCTTCCATCTTAAATCTTTTGAGCAACTCTTTCACATACTTTTGCCGATGGATCATAGTTCTATTTTAATTTTGTTTAATTTTTAAGCCTAAAAAGAAATTAATCTCACCCATCATACTCATTTCAAATTCACTCCCATTAGCTTAGAAAATTCTTTACTTAACCTATCAGTTGTTGCTCCAAAGATTATATCATCAACATATATCTGAACTACCAAGAGATCTTTACCTTTTTCTTTCAAAAATAAAGTATTGTCAATTTTACCTCTCTTGTATCCATGCTCAAGAAAGAATTTAGACAATCTTTCATACATGCTCTTGGAGCCTACTTGAGCCCATAAAGTGCCTTGTCAATATTGTACATATGATCAAGACATTCCTTACTTTCAAAGACAGGAGGTTGCTTGACAAATACTTCTTCTTTTAGATAGCCATTGAGGATGGCACTTTTGGCATCCATCTGATAGAGAGTGAATTCCTTGTAAGCAGCAAAGGCTATAAGGAGTTTTAATTACTTCCAATTTTGCAACTGGAGCAAAAGTCTCATCATAGTCTATGCCCTCCTCTTGACTATATCCTTGAACCACCAATGTTACCTTGTTCCTTGTAACTATTCCTTCTTCATCAAGTTTGTTTCTGAATACCCATTAAGTGCCAATCTATTCTTTCCTTGGGTCTTTGTACCAGATGCCAAACTTGACTTCACTCAAATTGATTGAGTTCATCTTGCATTGCATTCACCTAATGTACATCCTGCAGATCCTTAGAAATATTTTTTATGTTCAATAAGAGATAAAAAAAAAGCATCAAAAGCACAGAGGTTCTTTAAAGAAGATCTGGTTTTGATTCCAGAGGTTGGATCAATGATTATGTTTCCAATGGGATGAGAACTTTGATACTTGTAAGGATTCATTGGTTTTCTTTAGATGTTCCTTCAATGTTTTGTTACTGAGGAACATGTTCATGGACAGGTTCCCTCGAGGTTTAGGGATCAGTTCCTCTTTGGTCAGTTCCCCCTGGGTAGAAGGACATATTCCTTCTTGTGGTGCAGCTTCAGGCTGGACTGTGGTTTCATCATTTGTGTTTCTTACCAGCCCAATCTCTTCATCATCTTGTTCCTTGCTCTTAGAAAGAATGTTAATTTCATCAAAAACAACATGTAAACTTTCTTCTACACACATAGTTCTTATGTTATATATCTTATAGGCTTTACTATGTGAAGAATATCCCAAGAATACTCCCTCATCAATTCTGGGATCAAACTTACCTAGGGAGTCTTTTCTATTATTGTGCACAAAGCACTTGCATATAAATGCCCTAAGGTGGGATATATTTTGCTTTCTCCCTTTAAGTAACTCAAATGGAGTCTTATCAATAAGAGGTCTAGTCATGCATATATTTATGATGTAGCATGCAATGTTCATAGCTTCTGCCCAGAAGCTATGAGGCAATTTACTAGCAAGTAACATAGTCCTAGCCATTTCCTCCAAATTCCTATTCTTTCTTTCAACTACTCCATTTTGTTGTGAAGTTCTAGGAGTAGAAAAATTATGATCTATGCCATGCTCATCACAAAATCCAAAACATTTAGCATTCTCAAACTTAGTACCATGATCAGACCTAATTAATGCAAGTTTATTACCTAGTTGTTTCAAAGTTTTTCTAACAAACGAAGTGAACATGTCAAATGCTTCATCTTTAGATGTTAGAAAAAGTGTCCAAGTAAATCTAGAGTAATCATCAACCAACACCATAACATATTGTTTACCACCTCTGCTCATTGACCTCATTTCTCCACACAAATCTATATGGACCAGTTCTGTCCTGGTAGTATTCACTATTTTCTTAGTTTTGAAAGAGGATCTTACCTGCTTCCCCCTTGCACAAGCCTCACAAAATTTATCTTCCTTCAACTTAATGTCATGCAGCCATATCACTAAGTCCTTGGAGACTAGTTTGTTGAGTTGACTCAGACTTGCATGTCCAAGTCTCTTATGCCACAGGAGGGGATTACTATCCAACACACTTAAGCAAGTGAGTTCATTATCTGAAAGTGTGGAAAGATCCACCACATATATGTTGTTCACTCTTTTTCCCTACAAAACTATTTTGTCAGTGGTAAGATTTATCACAAAGCATTTTGTAGAGGTGAAAGCTACCATGTTCCTCTATCACATAGTTGTGATACACTGATTAGACTGTATTCCAATCCATCTATCAAGTAGATATTCTCAATAGAGTGAGAGTCAGATTTACCTACCTTTCCAACCCCAATGATCTCACCTTTCTTTCCATTTCCAAAGGAAATATTACTTCCTTTAAGGTCCTCAAGTGAAAGGAACTGGTTCTTGCTTCATATCATGTGCTTTGGGCAGTCACTATCCATGTACCGTATTTGGCTGTTCTCCTTCACTTGGACCTGCAAAAGGAAATTAGGGGTTAGTCGTAGGAACCCAAACTAGTTTGGGTCCCTTTCTATAAGCAAAAGGATGAATTAAATTCTTTTTAGCCCAACTTTGCATCCTATTTTTTCCTAGAACAAAATTTTTGTTCCTTAGACTTGCCTTTTCTTTTGCAGCACATTCACTCTTATAGTATCCATTGTTACCACAATGGGTGCAAATCTTATTCAAGTGTGAGGTACTTGCTTTGGGATCCCATTTAGGTGTAGGGTTCCCAAAGCCAAGTCTCCTTCTGTTGCTACTATGGTGCTCTTGTAGCCCTGAAATTGCATCAGAGGACCTGTTCCATTTACAAGTTCTATCTATCTCATGCTTAACCTTATTCAGGTCCTCTTTCAAAATTCTCTTACATGTTCATCTCTTTTATACAACTCATCTTTTACCTTACCTAAATTTTCTTCTAGAGTGTGTTGTGTGTTTCTAGCTATATTTTTACCTGTTTCTAACTTCAATTTCAGATTTTCAGATCTAAGTTCTAGAAAAGTTGTATCAAGTGCATGAACCTGGTTCTTCAACACAACATGTTCATTTTTAGTTTCACAAGCCCTAAGTTCCGGGTTTTTGAACTTTGCTTTCAAACTGACACACTTCTTTGACAACTGTTCCTTTTCATTATTCATATCTTTATACTCATTAATTAGCTCTAGCAGTAATTCAGATAATCTTTTTTTAGACAAAAACTTAATCTTATCTTTTAATTGAAGGACACTTACCTCAGGTTCTTCATCAGATTCTCTAATAGCCATTAGAGCTGGTTTATCATCAGCATCATCATCTGAGCTTTCATCTGAGTTATCCCCCCCAAGCAGCAACCATTGCGTTGGTTGATCCTTTGTTGTTGCCTTACTTGGGATGAACATGTTCCTTCTTCTGGTTCCTTCATGCATCTCTTTCTTTCTTTGATTATGTGATCAGTCTTTCCATATTTATAGCATCCATCATTAGCCTGCTTCTCTGGAGCTTTTGCCTTGTTGTAGCTTCCACTTCTTGAAGAACCCTTTCCTCTCATTAGGTACTTCTTGAAGTTTTTGGTAATCATTTCCATTTCATCATCTTCCAAGTTAGAATCTTCAGTGATTCTGAGTGCCAGACTCCTTTCCTTCTTAGGCACATCCATTTTCATAGTTTGCCTTCTAAGTTCATAAGCCTTGAGATTTCCAATCAACTCGTCAAACGGAAGTGTAGCAATATTCTTTGATTCCTGAATGGTAGTGATCTTTCTTTCCCATGTGATTGGTAAAACCCTAGTTAGTATCTTCTCAACCCTCCCATCTTCAGGATTAATCTTTCCAAGAGACTTTAGTTCATTTGTCAATGTAGTGAACCTTGTGTACATTTCCTGAATGGTTTCTCCATCTCTCATGGCAAAGTTTTCATATTGAGAAAACAACAAGGTCCCTCTTGATCTTTGTACTTGAGTTATTTCTTTATGGGCTACTTGTAGTGTGTCCCATATTTTCTTGGCAGTGGAGCAGCCTTGGATTTGTCTATACTCATCTGGACCAAGTCCACACACAAGCCATTTCTTGGATTTGGCATTCGTCTCCAACTTCTTCAAGTCCTCAGCATTGCAATCAGTTCTTGTCTTTGGCACATCTTCTCCTTCGGCATTTTTCTTCAAAGTAGGCAGTGAACTATCAGTAATTATATCCCATAGCTCGTAGTCTTCTGCCTGCATGTGATCTCTCATCCTTGTTTTCTACCAAGAGTAGTACTAGCCTTTGAAGAGTGGATTTCCCTTCCCAATTTTCAGGTGGTGTACTCATCTTGATCTTTTTCTAAGATGTTAGCCTCTTCCAGGATAACCCGCTCTGATACCAATTGATATTTTATACTTCAATGCCACACAAGGGGGGGGGGGGGATGTAATGAACCGATCGATCATTTTGTGTAATTGCACCTCGTTACCCCTTTTTATGCTTCACACATGTGTGTTTACGATTTTATGACTTGCAGGGTTGGTTAGTTTTATTCCGGGAAGCTTTCGGGTTGATTTGGACCCTTTGATTCTTGGCTTAGAAGCCTATATTAGAAGTGTTAACCAAACTGCCTTTTGTGAAAATGACCCCGGAACGGTATTTTGATGGCTTTGATAGCTTCGTATAATAATTTAGAACTTGGACGTATGCCCAGAATTGATTTTGGTAGTCCGTGGGTTAATTTATATGGTTCTGCCAAAATTTGGCAATTTGAAGTTGAAAAGTTTGACTATACGTTGACTTTTATCTATCGAGTTCGGAATTTAATTTTTGGACTTGTCTGCAAAATTTGGTATCAATTGGAGTTGGTTTGATAGGATTCAGACGTTTAATTGTAATTATAGAGATTCTTAAACTTTACTTTGAAATTCATGCGTTTTAGTGTTCGATTAATAGTTTTAGATGTTATTTTTGTATTTTGATCAGGTGAGTGAGTTCTTATGATGTTGTTAGACTTGTGTGGATGTTTTGGTTTGGAGTCCCCAGGGCTCGGATAAGTTTCAGACATGTTTCAGAAAGTTTTGAACTGAAAAATGCAAAATCTGGTGTCTGGTATCGCAATTGCGAACACCAGGGTCACATTTGCAGCCTTAGCAGGAAAACCACAGTATCACAATTGTGATGCCTGGGTCGGATTTGCGAAGAAGTCTTGGGATGGGCAAGGTTCGCAATTGCAATATCTTTGTCGCTTTTGCGAGGGGAACAAGGTTCGCAATTGCAAACCTATCTTCGCATTTACGGGAAGTTCCCCAACTCTGTCAGTGTCGTAATTGCGAGGCTTTCTTTCGCAATTGCGAGGGTTTGCAATTGTGAACCCATATCATAATTGCGATAGCTGCAGCTGAACATAAGGGTTGGAAGTCGGGATTTCAACTCATATTCTCTCATTTTGGAACCCTTGACTCGGTAGGAGGTGATTTGGAGAGGAAATTGTCATCCACAAACTTTGGGTAAGTAATTCTTATCTATTTCTAATCATATTCCATCAATATATCTTAGATGTTAACATAAAAATCATGTGAATCAAAGTGAAAATTTGTGAATCTTAGTCAAGTTTTTAAAAAATAAGAAATTAAGTTTTGAGAGTCGATTTGGACTCAGATTTTGGAACTAACCATATAGATGAACTCGTGGGGTCATGGGTAATCAGAATCTATCATTGGACCCGTGTTTTGACCAGGCGAGCCCCGGGTTGACTTTTGTTGACTTTTTGGGAAAAGTATAAAGATCATGGCCTTATCTATTGTAATCGATTTTCTTGCATTATTTGATGATATTAAGTCGAATTTGGTTAGATTTGAGCCGTGTGGAAGCAAATTTTAGGAGAAAAGCTATTTTCGAGAGTTGAATTGGCCTAGTTGAGGTTAGTATCTTGCCTAACTTTGTGTGGGGGAACTACCCCTTAAGATTGGTATTGATTGGTTTATTTGTGTTATATAAAAGTCGTGTACGCAAGATGATGAGTGGGTACACGGGTTGTACGTGGTATCTGACCGGTCTAGGCTACTTATACTCCTTCCATACCTTAAATTAATTGTCATATCATGTTCTAAATTCTCATAATCAATCTATTCTTACTTGTGTTAGTCTATCCTTACATGCCTTAGTTGATAAATTTCTCACATGCTTTAGTTGAACTTGTTGCCTATTTTATTGTTACATGCTATCTCTTCATTGATGATTATCATTATTTGAAGTTATTGTTCATATTATCTCTTTCATTGTTGATTATCATTATTTGAAGTTATTGTTCATGTTATCTCTTTCATTAATGATTTTCATTATTTGAAGTCATTATTATACGTTATCTCTTTTATTGTGAGTTAGTCTTATCTAATATCGTGGTTATGCATTATCTCTCTCATTGTTGAGTTATTTGGTGTTGAAGTTGTGAAAGTCGTTAACACGTTGAGGCAAAATTGTTTATTGTTGAGACATCGTTCTTGTTGAGCATTTTACATTCATTGTTGTTGTTGATATTCTTGTACACGTTGTGGTAGAGCCATGGGTTATTGTTGTGGAGACACTGATATTCTTAATTGTTGGCAAGTTGTGATATATGGGCACTTGTGGTGCGAGTTGTTATTGTGAAATGTTATTAACGTGCATGCTGTGGTATAAGGCTCGGGGTTAATGTGCATGTAGCGGTATAAGGTAGGACTTAAGTGCATGTTGCTTGTAGGGGAACTAAGTGAAGCCACGCGACATCATAAGGTGGGATAAAGTACATGTAGCTATTTCGGAAAAACTCTTTTCAAAACCTATTTAAATGTAAGGCTTACACGACGGTATAAGAAAAGATTGTGATTTAAATTGAGAAATGTGAATACGGGGCGGTACCTCGGTTGTGGTTCTTGATTTATACGAGGAGGTACCTCGGTTGTGATTCTTATTGTACACGAGGCGGTACCTCATTGTGATTCTTGTTGTTTGTATCATGTTGCAAAGAGTTTTGGTGGGAACACTTCTTGTTCTTTTGTTCTTACTTGTTCTAGCAGTTATTGTCCGTATATGATTATTGTGGTTCTCTTTAGTTGCTTCCTTTATGTTATTCCCATGCTTAAAACTTCGGTATTAATTCATTCTATTAACTTGTTTCGTATCAGTTATTCTCTGCTTTCCATTTTTATTCGTTCTTATGTTTTAATACTATTTATTTATGTCTGTGTCTTGACCTGACCTCGTCACTACTCTACCGAGGTTAGGCTTGATACTTACTGGGTACCGTTATGGTGTGCTCATATTATGCTTCTGCACATCTTTTGTGCAGATCTAGGTACGTCTGCCTGTGCTGGACGCTAGAGTTGATTTGAGTTGTTGTTCTTGGAGACTTCAAGGTATACCTGCTCCACATCCGCAAGCCTCAGAGTCACCTTCCTTTTTCTTTACTTCATATTGTTTTTTAATTTAGACAATGATGCAGTAGACATATTAGCTTACTCTATAGAACTTATGACTCAGTTTCACCAGTTTTGGAGAGTGTATTGTTAAGATTCTATTTTTGAAGATTTTATCAGTTTATCAGACTTGTTTTAGTACTTTGTTAATTATTTTCTGTCAAGTTGATATAAAATGTTAGGCTTACCTAGTTGTAGAGACTAGGTGCCATCACGACATCCTACGGAGGGGAATTGGGGTCGTGACAAGTTGGTATCAGAGATCTAGGTTCATAGCTCTTACGAGTCATAAGTAGGTTCAGTAGAGTCTTGCGGATCGGTATAGAGACGTCTGTACTTATCTTCGAGAGGCTACGGAACTGTTAGGAAAACTTCACTTCTTTGATTCCTTAACGTGCGAATTGGTTAACTTCGCTGAATCTTTGGCTTTCTATTCTCTCACAGATGGTGAGGACACGCATTGCTGGATCCAATGATCAGACACCCGTGCCCCTACTAGAGCCGCGAGAGGCTGGGGCTGGGGCAAAGGATGAGGAGGGGAACGTGGTGTAGCCAGAGCACCTGTCCGAGCTGCAAGAAAGGGGCCAATAGTAGCCCCAGTTGGGGGACAGGCACCTGAGGCGCCTGTTTTCACCCCTGTACTTCAGAAGACCCTCGCATAGTTCTTGAGCATGTTCGATACCTTAGCTAAGGCGGGGTTTATTCCACTTGTAATAGCCATATCTCAGGCTGGGGGAGGAGCTCACACTCCCGCGGCCTGTACCCCAGAGAAGCGGGTCCAGGTTGATCAGGTCCCAGAGGTTATACTAGTACAACTTGTTATTCCGGTTCAGCCCGCGGTTATGGCAGCAATATCTGAGGAGGAGCAACTTAGACTTGAGAGGTTCAAGAAGTATCACCATCCTACTTTCAGTGGTTTGGCTTCAGAGGATGCATATGGGTTTCTAGAGGAGTGCCACCATATTCTCTGCACCATGGGTATTATGGAGATGAGTGGGGTTGCTTTTAGTACATTCCAACTATCAAGAGCAATGTATCAGTGATGGCGGGTTTACGAGGAGGGTAGCCCATCGATGCAGCTTCACTTACATGGACTCGGTCTTCAGAGTTGTTCTTTAGAGAGTTTGTTCCTCAGACCCTTCGGGATGCAAGGCATACAAAGTTTGAGCATTTGCGCCAGGGTACTATGACAGTGTCAGAGTATGCTGTCTGATTCAGTAATTTGTCCAAACATGCACCTACCTTGGTTTCTACCGTTAGAGAGCAAATCTGTCAATTTATCGAGGGGAGTTTTTCACGCTCCGACCTCGGGGAGCACAATCGGCGCTCAACCGAGATAACCTGGCTGAGCAAGCCTGCTAGATTGCCTTCTACCCGACTTACTCGTAAATAAAGAGAAGATAAATTTTATTAATTAACATGAAGAGGATTAATGAACAACACTAATTCCATTACCATTAGTTGCTTCATTTTAAATTCTCAAAATACATACTCTTTCATAATTGAAGTGAAACAAGTGGTTCTAATACACCAAGACTAGTTTGACTTTCCCAACGCCCATATATATACAACCTACACTATGCCTACGGAGCCTCTAATGGATACAAAAGAATATTATGTTAATGTCGGCAATAAGGCCCTGGCTATACCTCAAACATAATACACGGGTAACAAAAGAGGGAGGACCCTGAAGTGAAGTGGGGCTCACCAAATCTGTTGGGAAGATGGTGTGCTGCTATCACTGATCAATACCACCTGTTGCAGAACCACTTGCATCCATTAAAGATGCAGTGCCCCCGACAAAAGGGATGTTAGTACATATGGAATAGTACTAGTATGTATGACTAACCACCCTCTCATTAGAACAGGTAACAATACAGGAAGAACAGTCATAAAATCAATGGAAACTTCAAACAATACTAAAACATCAAGTTAGGAGCAAGATAAGTTTTCAAGTAAATTTCCATTATTTTAGGTTGGTAGATCTTAGCACCGATATACCACCTTGATTTTAGCACAGAGTCCGATCACGGTCCGATTGGCTAGGCCATCTCACCTAGAGATATCCACCACATTCACAATTACTATTATAGTTTTAATCATTATCTTAATCACAATTTCACGCATAATCACCACCATGTGTGCGGCATGGCGTCCGATAACGACCCGACCGGCTAGGCCGTCTCACCACAATGGCGTGCGGATCGATGTCACCCTTTCTAGCAATCATCTCATCCCAATAAAGGGGAATAATTACAATCCACTCCTACACCGACATGTGTAGTTTCGGGGTTAGGCTATTTCAACCTACCCTTCCTCGGTGACTAACGATACTCCCAAAGTTTTCATTATTAAAAGGGTTTACAACTTATTTCAACATCTTTTACATGTTCCTTAGTTTCATTGGCACTAGTGGCCCCAAACGTAATATCATACTTGGCACGTTGGACGTGTTTCACATTTCATTCTCACCTCTTTCACTTTCAACATCATCATGGATTATCGACAACAAAGCATTTCTATTCAAAACTTTAAGTACACATGTAAGCAAGTAAGAGTCTTAAGCACATTGAGATTTCGTACATAATTCGGCATAATAGCTTTCATTTGAATCACGACTTGAAGTTATAACATTTAGATATGCAACCCATACTTTGAACACATTCTCAAATGGTAACATAACGCAACAAATAACATTTGAAATACATATTGAACACATATATCTTTTGACACAAGGCTTATTCGGAATAATCAATTTATAATGAGCAACTCGGGACTTACAAGGACATTGTGGGGTTCAATTCTAAAAGATGAGTTTAGCCAACATACCTCGCCTTGAGCTTCCCTTAAATTACTACAATGTTCCGAAAATCTTAGCCACTTCGATCTATTTAGAGATATAGCAAAATTGAACACAAATTAGGAAGGAGTTCATAGTTCCAGCTCATTTGAGCATTTTATCAAACACTAGGCATGCATTAAGGTTTTAAAGTCCGCCTATGGTGGATTCCTTCATCCCCAACCCAATATCTACCATTTTTAGCTCAACAACCTTCGTACCACTTTGTTGGTGCATGCATGCATAGATAACACCCCCACACCAGAATTACACTCCCCATTATCAAT
Organism: Nicotiana otophora; assembly: GCA_000715115.1. Lineage (NCBI taxonomy): Eukaryota > Viridiplantae > Streptophyta > Magnoliopsida > Solanales > Solanaceae > Nicotiana > Nicotiana otophora. The sequence continues at coordinate 63,857 of AWOL01S0017741.1, forward strand.
CTTCTACCCCAAACTCGAAATTGAAGACTAGGGTATGGAACCTTACCTCTTGGATAAAGACCTTGTGACTTTTTCTTGTGAATTCTTCAAGACTTGAGCAAAGATTGGTAAACAATTAGTTCAGGAACCCCCTTTCACTCTAGAGCACTTCCCCACTCCCAAAATATCAAGTTTTAACCTTATAAATGGTCTTCAACGACTATATATCGAAATATGGTCGGGTCAAAAAAATAGAAATATATAAAGCCCCGATGCGATTCTGCGGTCCGTAAAATAGAACGCATAATGGTCCTCCAGAACTGGGCATTTATGCCTCACTCTGCGACAGGTTTGCGGTCCGTAGACCAATTATGCGGTCGCAGAAAGGACCGCAGAACCTCCATCCAAAATTTCTTATGCTGGACTCTGCAACAAACGTGCAGCCCGTGAAACAATTATGCGGCCGCATAATGGACTGCATAATGGTCCTAAAATTAGCTCAAGTTTCTGTTTCATTCTACGGCAGATCTGCGGTCTGCAGATCAGTTCTGCGATCACAGAATGGACCGCAGAAACACCCTGCTCAACCAAACATTTCTTCAACTCCCCAATGCTCTGTTCAACCCCAAAAAGTCCATACCACGGATCGCAAGCTCGCCACAAAGAATCTCTACAATCATCAACACATAAGTTCACCTTGGCACCACGAAACTCCGGGTTTTAAGTAAAGTTTCACTGGTCCTTACAACTCAACTATGGTATTAGGTTCAGCATGGCTAGAGAGTTGGAGACAGATGCCCCATATCAGCAGGTGGTAGAGATTGCACAGAGGTTGGAGGGTATGCGGGGATGTGAGAGAGAGGACAGGGAGGCCAAGAGGCCTCGAGGTACGAGAGGATTTAGTGGTGGCCACGCTGTAGCTACAACCCGTCATGGTAGAGGCTGTGTGAGTCATCCAGTTCACTTATCACTTCTAGCTTCTAGTGGCGCTCCGGTTATTCTGAGGTCTCGGGTTGCACACTTTGCTCAGCCACTTTCTAGTGCACCTCCTGCACGGGGTGCCTTCAGCGGTTAGTCCAGCTGACCAGGCCTAAGCCAATCCCAGCAGCCATGCCCATCAAGAGCTTTCTTTGAGTGTGGTAATACCCATCATATGGTTAGAGATTTCTCCAGACTCAGGGGGTGCACCTCCACAGACTAGTCAGGCTTCACAGATTCAGTCAGGTCCACAGACTTCTCAAGCCATGGTTGCTGACCCAGTTGCCGCTCCACCCGCACAACCAGCTTGGGGTGGGGGACGGGTGGGTAAAGGTCGCCCTAGATGGGGGGCCAGGCCAGATTATATGCTTTTTCGAGTAGGATGGAGGCAGTTGCTTCAGACAAAGTCATTATAGGTATGGTTCCGATTTACCATAGAGATGCATCAGTCTTATTTGATTCGGGATCCACTTATTCATATGTGTCATCTTACTTTGCTCCGTATTTGGATATATCTTGTAATTCTTTGAGTTCTCCTATTTATGTGTCCACGCATGTGGGAGACTCTATTGTTGTGGACCGTGTATATCAGTCGTGTTTAGTTGTTATTAGTGGTTTTGAGACCAGAGTTGATCTATTGTTACTTAGTATGGTAGACTTTGATGTTATCTTGGGCATGGACTGGTTGTCGCCCTATCATGCTATTATGGATTGTCACGCCATGATAGTGGCATTAGCTATGCCAGGTTTTCCATGGCTAGAGTGGAGGAGTACATTGGATTATGTTCCTAGTAGGGTTGTGTCATTTCTAAAGGCTCAACAGATGGTGGAGAAGGGATGTGATGCTTATCTAGCCTTTCTAAGAGACGTCAGTGCTGATACTCCTACCGTTGAGTCAATTCCGATAGTGAAAGACTTCCCAGATGTATTTTCAGCGGATCTTCTATGCATGATGCCTGATAGGGATATTGATTTTGGCATTGACTTATTACCGGGCACTTAGCCCATTTTTATTCCACCATATCGTATGGCCCCAACGGAGTTGAAGGAGTTAAAGGAGCAGTTGCAAGAGTTTCTTGATAAGGTTTTCATTCGACCTAATGTGTTGCCTTGGGGTGCTCCGGTCTTCTTTGTGAAAAAGAAGAAGAAGGATGGTTCTATGCACATGTGTATTGATTATCGGTAGTTGAACAAGGTTACAGTGAAGAACATGTATCCATTGCCGCACATTGATGACTTATTTGATCAGCTACAGGGTGCTAGAGTGTTCTCAAAGATTGATTTGCGGTCAGGTTATCATCAACTGAAGATTCAGGATTCGGATATTTTGAAGACTGCTTTTATGACTCGGTATAGTCATAACGAGTTCCTTGTGATGTCATTTGGGATGACCAAAGCCCCAACAGAATTTATGCACCTGATGAATAGTGTATTCCATCCATATCTTAATCCATTAGTCATTGTGTTTATTGATGACATCTTGGTGTACTCCCGTGGTCGGGAAGATCATGAGCACCACCTGGGCATCGTGCTCCAGACCTTGAGAGAGAAATAGTTGTATGAAAAATTCTTAAAGTGTGAATTCTGGCTTGATTCAGTGGCATTTTTCGGTTATGTGGTGTCGAGTAAGGGGATCAAGGTAGATCTGTAGAAGGTTGAAGCAGTTCAGAGTTGGCCCAGACCATCCTCAACTACTGAGATTCGGGGTTTCCTTGGTTTGGTCGGGTATTATCGCCATTTCGTAGAGGGTTTCTCATCTATTGCTAAACTTATGACCAGATAGACCCAAAAAGGTGCTCCTTTCAGATGGTCCGGGGAGTGTGAGGCGAGCTTTCAAAAGCTCAATACTGCTTTGACTACAGCCTCAGTGTTGGTGTTGCCTACGAGTTCGGAGTTTTATACTGTGTATTGTGATGCATTACGTATTGGCCTTGGCACGGTGTTGATGCAAGGCGGTAGGGTGATTGCCTACGCGTCTCGGAAGCTAAAAACCCATGAGAAGAATTATTCAGTCCACGACTTGGAATTGGCAGCTATTGTTCATGCATTGAAGATCTGGCGGCATTATTTGCACGGTGTCCCTTGCGAGGTCTTTACCGACTACCGGAGTCTACAACATCTGTTCAAACAGAATGATCTTAACTTGCAGTAGCGGAGATGGTTAGAGTTGCTTAAGGACTATGATATCACCATTCTATATCATCTCGGGAAGGCCAATATGGTGGCCGATGCCTTGAGTCGAAAGGCGGAGAGCTTGGTAAGTTTAGCATATCTACTGGAAGCGGAAGGGCCACTAGCACTGGACGTTCAGGCCTTAGCCAACCAGTTTGTTAAATTGGATGTTTCAGAGCCCAGTCGAGTTCTTGATTGCTTGGTTTCTCAGTATTATCTATATGATCATATCAGAGAGCGTCAATATGACGACCCCCATTTGCTTGTCTTTAAGGATAGGGTTCAACACGGTGATGCCAAGGAGGTTTCTATTGGGGATGACAGTGTGTTGCGGATGCAGGGCTGATTATGTGTGCCCAATATGGATGGGTTGCTTGAGTTGATTCTTCAGGAGGCCCACAGTTCGCGGTACTCCATTCATCCAGGTGCCGGTAAGATGTATCAGGATTTGAGGCAAAACAATTGGTGGAGGAGAATGAAGAAAGACATAGTAGAGTATATAGCTCGATGACTAACTTATCAGCAGGTGAAGTATGAGCATCAGAGGCAGGGCGGTTTTCTTCAACGACTTGTGATTCCCGAGTATAAATAGGAGCAAGTCACCTTGGACTACGTTGTTGGGTTCCCACGGACTTAGAAGAAATTTAACGTGGTATGGGTGATTGTGGATAGGTTGACCAAGTTGGATCATTTCATTTCGGTAGTGACTACCTACTCTTTAGAGCAACTAGCTCAAGTTTATATCCGTGAGATTGTTTGACTTCATGGCGTACCGGTATCCATCATCTCTGATCGGGGTACACAGTTCACATTGCGTTTCTGGAGAGCTGTACAACGTGAGCTAGGACCACGATTTGAGTTGAGTACATCATTTCACTCCCAGACAGATGGACAGTCCGAGTGCAAAATGGAGGATATGCTTTGATCTTGTAGTATGGATTTCGGGGGTTCTTAGGATCAGTTCTTGTCGCTTGCTGAGTTTTCCTTCAACAATAGCTACCAATCAAGTATTCAGATGTCTCCTTATGAGACCTTATATGTGAGACGGTGTCGTTCCCCAGTTGGTTGGTTTGAGCTAGGAGACGCTAAGTTATTAGGCACAGATTTGGTTCGAGATTCCTTGGAGAAGGTCAAGTTGATCCAGGATCGGCTACGTACAACCCAATCTAGGCAGAAGATTTATGTGGATCGGAAGGTCCGTGACATTTCATTCACGTTTGGAGAACGAGTCTTGCTCCAGATTTTACCCATAAAGGGTGTGATGAGGTTCAGGAAGAAGGGCAAGTTGATCCCTAGGCATATCATACCTTTTGAGATCCTTGAGAGGATTGGTGAGGTGGCCTACAAGTTTGCATTGCCACCTAGTTTATCTGCGGTTCATCCGGTGTTCCATATTTCTATTCTCCGGAAGTAGTATGGTGACCTGTCTCATGTTTTATACTTTAGCACAATCCAATTGGACGAGGATTTGACTTATATTGAGGAGTCGGTGGCTATCTTAGATAGATAGGTCCGGAAGTTGAGAGCAAAGAACATTGCTTCAGTGAAGGTTCAATGGAGGGGTCATCCGGTCGATGAGGCGACTTGGGAGACCGAGCACAACATGCAGAGTTGGTTTCCTCATCTATTCACCACTTCAGGTATGTCCTTATGCACGTTCGAGGACGAACTTTTATTTTAAGAGGGGGAAAATATAACGACCCGGTCGGTCATTTTGTGTAATTGCGCTCTATTACCCCATTTTGTGCTTCACACATGTGTGTTTGTGGTTTTATGACTTGCGGGGTTGGTTAGTTTCGTTCTAGAAAGCCTTTGGGTTGATTTAGACCCTTTGATTCTTGGCTTAGAAGAAATACAAATTAACCTGAATCGGAAAGCTTAGGCGTTAACAATTTGCCTTCTAATTTCTCAATACGGAAAGTGACAGGAAGATTGATATCACAAGATACGAAAAAGCGGAACTCGTTTCCGCTCATGGCTTTGATCACAAAACTGTAGACGAATTTTTCAATAATCCCTTTAGGATGGATTTTCCTAATATTTAGGAATTCTCTCTCTCCGGCGAAACCGATTTGTAGGGATTGCAGGCAGCTTAGCGAGAGTGGGGAGACGGTGATTATCATAGCGAATCCAGATCCCTTTTTCATGATCTTTTTACAGTCGAATCTGCTTTTGTCTGAGGCGAAGGAGGGGGTTTGAAATCGGAATCTAAGATCCGTGCCTCGGTTCGCTGCTCCGCAATAGGTTTATCGAACCATAGAAATTGTCTCTCTTTGAGTTATTGGGGTTCCGGCAAGCCTTGGGCAAAGCGGGCGGCAACTTCCAACATAGCTGTTGTGGACAACACATTTCTTGGCACTCGTGGTGAGTTCAGGTTCTATTGTTCTTGCTTTGAATTTACTATTTTGCTCGCGGGAGTTGGTAACTCCCGTTTTTCAATTTCACTTTGTTGTGTGAGTTAAATTGCTGGCATCTTACCTCGTACTACTTTATTTACCGTATTAGTGTGTCTGTTGTTGCAACTGGTACTCTTCT